>APFE030433380.1:43887-89316 GCA_000404065.3 Pinus taeda | reverse complement strand
CGCCTATCACTAGTGTTATTTATAAAGCATTCACTCATCCCATTTTATCTATTGCTGGGAAACTGGTCCCATTATCCCCAGTCGGAGCCACTATCCCAAACGGAAAAGGAGCTGTACTAAGGTCCAGACCGGGTGGTTTCCCCAGTGTTGTTGCAGCGATTTTCGAGGCATCAACAGCTGGGCAAGCCTGTTCCTGAAGTCTGTCCCATTGGCATTTCTTCTTCAGAGAAGGGATTTAGTCTTTGCCTTTTCTCTGGTGATGTAGTAAGGGGAGTTTCCCTATCTCTTTTCCTGTTCACGTCCTCCCTTTGAGGGGTTTGGAGGATGGGGGAGTCTATCCTTGAATCCTGCCTTGGGGGTGCCATTTGTGTTGGCTACTGCTGTGTGGCCATTGGGGCCTCCACTGTTTGTTCCCCCTGTACCTGTTGGTCCTTTTGCTGCTGTACCTGTTGGGGTGGCTGCACCTGTCCCTGTTGTGCCTGTGGCTCTTCCATGTCCTTCTCCTTGCCTTTGCTCTGAGCTTGGCCTGTGGTTTGTACTGCCTCTTGATGTGCTGCAGATGATGAGGTAGCTGCTCCTGCTTGAGGCTTTGGCAGAGCGAATACCTGTAGAGGAGATTCCAAGTCAGCCATTTTCAATAGATGCCTTCTAGCTCTTTCATTCAGTTCTTCTTGTGTGACTGGTTCCTCTAGTGTGCCCCTTCTCCATTTTGGTTGGTTGGAAAATCTTTCAATGTGGGGCATGCTCACATGGTCATAGCTAGAGAGCTTGTATTTTAGCCTTCTTAAGGATATGGATTGATTAGGGTCATAGGGCTTCCAAAGGAAGCTGGTTTTCAGGCCAAGGCATTCTAGCTTTCTATCAGCTTCTTTCCAGCCTTCCCTTTTGTTCAAGACAAGGTGTCTCAATTGATTTTTTACCTTTAGCTGTGCCTTCTTGCCCTTGCCTGCAAAGTGTGCCATATCAGCATGGCCAAATTGCCTGAAATATTCAAGGGCAAACAGTCTCATAGGCACATACTTGGGCAATCTGTATGGGCGTAACTCACACCCATATATTCTGATTACAGTGTAGTGTTGGTAAAAGTACCAATCCCCTATGCTGTACACCTTGGATAGCTGCAGAATCCTCTGCATCTCATCAGTCAGTCTTGGAGGAGGCGAGCTTAGGAATAAAGACATGGCTGGGTGGATGAAGAGGTCTATGAACTCATAGTAGGTATATGAAGAGTAGGTCCTGCTATGAAACACCGAGGTCCAGTACACCACTGACCTTGGATTGCCTTCTGCATCTGTTCTCTTAATATCAAAGAAGAACTTCTCATGTTGATAATATAGAATGAGGTGGTAGATGTAGGAGGTGTATCTGAACACCTTCTCTCTTGACAGGTTCAAGAACTGCTCATGCATCTTACTTGAAATGTATGTGGCATAGTCATAATAGATTGGACTCTTGCCAGGGGAAAACATAGTCATCATCACTAGTACAGTTTCATCAATAAATTCAAGTGACTTGTACCCCAAAATGGAACTAATCATGTATGCAAGATCTACACCCAGTTGATTGAGGTAGCCATCAAAAATGGGAGGGTGCAGCACAGTGTCAGAGTTTGTAATGAACAATTGGTTGAGCTTTAGGATCTGTGCATCTGTTAGTATCTTAGCTCCTTGGTTGATCAAATCCATTAGAGACAAGGGGACCAATTTCTTCTGGGTCTTGAACAGCAGCATCTCTCTAATGGCCTCAGGGGTCATGTAGAATACCACTGAGCCTGTAGGGTCAAGGACAGCCCTTTGCATGGGGTCATAGCAAACAGCACATAGATGAATCAGGTCAGGGAATTGGTTGACCTAAGGGAGCTTGAATATTGGGAGGAAGGAATCCCAAATGCCTAGTATGTCTATCCCATCCTTATGTTTGGCCTTAAGCTCATTCAGTAGGTGAAGGTGGAACTTGCATTTTGATGGAGAGTCCTCTGAGATTTGGTAGTCCAGGTCTACCAAATCCTGCCATTCTAGCTCTCTCTGAGGGGCATTTAAGGGAGCAATATTGAGGGCAACTGGTGCAACTGGAGTCTCCATGGTCACTTGGATTCTGTTCTGTGAATGAACTGTTGTTTCTTAGGCCGGAAGAACACTGCCTGATTGAAGAGGAAAATTGAAAAATGCAGGGTAACAGGGTAGGTCTGCAACACTCGAAATACTGTATTAGTCTTTTAAGAAGGCAAATATTAGTCTTTAACAGACCTTTCTCAGCAATTGAGTGCAGGTTTCGGGTTTTAGTTCACGACTGTGCGAATGAGGAATGCGGGTTTTTCACTGAAATTTTAGTCTAAGTGGCTCAGCCAGTGAATTTCGACCGTTAACCTTTCAATAGGGAGCTGGGTGCAGGCAATTTACTGGTGAATTTACGCGTTTTCTGTGCTTAAAGTGTTTTTTAGCATTTACAGAGAAAAACCAGGTTTCAGAGAAGTTTGCACGGACAAATACCTGGTAAATTGATTGCCTGGGTCAGAAAAGCAGTTGGGTAGGCGCGCTAAAGATCTCTTGGTTGTTTCAAGCAGGTTGGTGAAGTTTTGGTCGTGAAACACATGCAGAGAGCGCAACAATGTTTTTTTGCAAAAAGTGCAAAAAACGCGCAAAATTTGACAAAATATGGCTTTTTCGGGTCATTGGCGCCTTTTTTAAATGACGTCAGCATGACGTCACCAGCTGGGTCCAGGTTGGATGACGTCAGCATGACATCATCAGGTGACGTGGCGGCCTATGACCGGTCCACGGGGGCGGTGAGATGGCAAACAGGTGGACCAGTGGTAGGCGGGGCGCGCGGTCGTGGCACTGATGCAGACAGTGAGAGGGCGCTCACATCGGCAGACAGGTGGCATGATATCGGACCACCTCCTATACAGCGAGGAATCTGTCAGAGGGGGCTCCGATGGATTTTGGAGGCGACGCGTGGACCCTGCATGACATTAGCGTCTGACAGATATCGGACGATATCTATCGGACGTCGGGGCCGCTCCAAAATTGGCGTTGACCGTTGGATTAAAAGACCTCGATCGGACGGTTATCAGGCACTTGAGTTGCACGGAGGATACGGTCATCGGGCGGGGATTAAATAATAATTTTCCTTGGAACTTGCGCCCGGCGGGACCCTTCGGAATATTAAAAAATTTAATGGTTTTGCAATGTATTTCTTCGTTAAATCATATATAGCCGCAAACTTTGGAAAAAGGGCGGAAACTATGGTTTTTAAATGATTTATTTGCAAAACCGCTCAGGGTGTCAAAAACTTAGGATAAGCGGGTTTTTGATGAAATTTTTATGTAAAAAGCGGAAATGGGTCCTGACCTTAGGGTAAGGCGGGGAAAGTGGGTTTTACATGGCATTTTCTGCTTTTGAGTGGGTGTAAGGGTAGAAAGGGGTTTTTCCAAGGTTTTTAGGGCAAAATGAAGGGTTGACAAGATAGAATGAGTTCTGATGGAGACAGAGAGGTAAGGCTTGGGTTCTTGAGCTTAACCAGGTGTTAATCCAATTCCCTAATAGCGAATCATATGGCTATAATGCCAAGGAGGGGGTATTTATAGAATGCTTAGGGTTTATACACCATGGTGTTATAATAGTAGGGAAAGGGAGACATAAGGAGCTAGATAATAAGGTTAGAGGTTAATATGGAGGGAGAAGGTGCATGAAGAGTGATATTACTAAGTTTTCTTGAAAACAACTTAGTTTAAAGAGTAGATCAAAATGAAAATAACTTTACACAAGAAATGTGGCTTCTAAAGGCCATAAGGACCAACATAGAATCTTGAATCTCTCTTATAAGCACATCTTGTGAAGGGAGGTTAGTAATGAGTGATGAATCAGGAAAAAAGGGAAGTTAGACATGCTTCATTATGTTGTTTTCGTTGTATTTGACAGGCAAAGTTCCAGCTTGGAAGGAACACCACTTCTGCAACCCCATCTACCTACCCAACTATTTTCCCTAGCATTTTTTGTTTCTTCTTGGAGGGTGCACTTGGAATTGCAGACCCTTTATGTGCCTTTTCTTTTCCCTTGGCTTTTCCTTTGATTTCCTATCTAGCACTACCCTTATTTCTTCCAAGGCCCCAGATTAAGCAGTTGGGAACCTTAGTTTCTCTGCCTAACTACTGATTTGCCAAGATTAACTAGTTTGGACAGATTTCTTTCTCTATTCTACAACAAAAATTGAGATGTGGCATGATCCAGATTAGACTGTTGGACCATCCATCAAAAACTTTAATAGGCATGAAGGCATGTACACACCTTGTTTTTCCTTGAAAATATGGGATCTTTGTACTAGCAAAGCAGAGCATATTTGGCATTTGAATTTTCCAGTCATGAAATATGAAACCTATTGGTATAGGTATCCAACACCATGGATCAACCTATCGGTGATGGGTATCGTCTCCTCCAGCAAAAGACACATATCATGCACCAAGCATAGCAACTGCTTGATGACCAATACTATAATGGGTGTGCAATTGAGTGCGACACTCATAGCAGGTTGAGCAGAATTGCCTTGTCTACACCCATAACTGACTTTTGTGGTTCCAATGTAGTCATCTCGGTGGTTGTGTGAAAAATGCGGTACATTAGCTATTTTGTCTCCAAGTCAGGGAACTTGTAAGTGTTAGCTAAGTCCCAATCTTCCAGTTTCTACAGCAAAACCTAACCCAAGCGTGGTCCTTCAAATACAGTCTCATATGGCATCGGAGGTATGTGCAAGGCAACCTTGCTTTCATCAATGTCCTCCAACACATTGGTCTTTCCCTTGCATAGAGGGACGTATTCAGGAAACTTAGTGATAGGGTTAGAACCCTCGACTTCAATGTCCTCCATTTCCAACCCCAAATCCTCATCATCCATCGGGATGTCCTTAATCTCTTCCTCCTCTGGATCCGAGTTAATATTTTTTCCCTTTTCCTATGCGGTGGGCTTGTCCTTCTGTGGGTTTCTTCTAGGTGACACGTGCATTGGTATCATAGCATGTTTTCCCTTCTTATCCTTCGCGCTCTCCTTGGTTGGGGTAGGCTTCAATCTAGGCATCCGTGGTGACTTGGGGACTTTAGCTAGTACCTCTGCAACATTCAAAGTAGCTCCCTCTGCCTCCATAACAACCTTTGGCATAGCCCCCTCGGCTGTCACTACTTCAGCGTCGATAAGTTCTAATCTTAGGATAATGTCACGAATAAAATTGTGGTCAGAATCTGGAAATTGATCAAATGCTTGGAAATCAAGCAATTATTCAAAAAATGCATGGTTCATGCACATTTGAGAGCTCACCAACTCAATGCTCAAAGTGCCAAAAAAAATTTCGTTGGGTAGCCACATGTAATTTATAGGCCATTTTGAATTCTAATCCAACCATTCCCAATTAATTCTATATTGGCAGCATATTTTCAAGGATCTTACCCATAATTTTCATATTAAATGTCAGACACCCGCTCCATCTAGCCACATTCTCATCGTCAAATCATGAACAATGACTTTAATGGTCACTTTCTGGTTGACTTGCACGATTTCTCCCGAGGTAGCGTAGCTCTCTCCACATTGTCGTGAACCCTATGACATCTCGTTATTCTGCACAATCCTGCAATCGTGCAATTCCCCAACCTGGGTAGTGTAGTTTATAGTCCCACACCTCCTTTCATCTCCTTGGAGCGCAAAGATTATGCTACCTTCATATAGTCACCTAGTCGGATCACCAATGTATGGCTTCAATCGTCTACCATTCACCTTTCCTGGGAAGGGATCTCCATTCAATTTAACCAACTGAACTACTCCACCATCGATAATTTCCTTAAAGATGTGAAGTTTAATGTGTCGATCATGCCATGCTTTTTCGCGCTGCTTTTGGACTTGTTGGTAGAATCCAACTAGTAACCTTTCTTCCTCAAGCTCAAAATGTTGCGCGAGCCTCTCTTACAGGGCCTCGTGATCCATCATACCTATGAGTGTCATTATGCTCAGACTAGGCACAATGTATTCCATGGGCATCATTGCTTCAACACCATATACAAGCCTAAAGGATGTCTGTCCAGTCAACTTTTTTCATGTCATTTGATAGGCCCATAGTACTACGAGTATGTGCATGTCCCAATCACTTCACTGAGCATTGCAAACCTTGGTCAGCATGTTCTCCAATACCTTATTGAATGTTTCCATCATCCCATTATCTTGTGGGTGATAAGGCATGCTTTTCTAGTGATATACAAGAAATTCCTCCGTCAGCGCACTGATCATTTCGTTTAGAAAGTTTGTACCATGATCACTCATCAAAATATTTGGACACCTAAATCACGTTAGTACATGCTGAAAGAAAAATTTTGCAGCATTCGCACTTGTGCAATCCTTCACAGGTTGTGCCTCCACCCATCAAGTCAAATACTCAGTTGCGGTGATAATATAATGTGCTCTCGTCTTATTTCCTTGGGGCTGAATGGGTCCCAAAAAATCTATTGCCCATTTCTCAAAATGTTGTAACATCATCTATGGGTTTAGAGGCAACTCATCTCTTCATGATGGCTTGCAATTCCTTTGACACACGTCACACACCTTGTAGTAGGCTTTTGAACCTTGATGGAAGGTTGGCCACCACAACCCTATGCGTAGGATCTTCTGTGCTGTCACCCTTCCTGCATAATGCACTCTTGCGGCACCCCCATGACTGTCCCTGAGGATACTGCTCCTTTCAAACTCCAGTACATAATGTCATAATACTTCATCAGACCCCATTTTTTACATATGTCCGACAATGACAGAAAATTCTATCACGTGCACCACTAACTCCTTTTTCTGCTAGGCGGTGTAGCCTTCTGAAGCAGTTCCTATCATTAGGAAGTGTATGATGTCTTCAAAGTGACCATCCGTGACGCACACTACGAAGAGCTATAGGTCAGACAATCCCTCCTCCAAATTAGTGGTCTCTTCCCCCATTTCGATGCGCGACAGATGGCCTAGTCCCACGTTCAGTCATTGACGCTTCACAATAACTTCAAAATCATACTCCTGGAACAATAACAACCACCTGCAAATTCGCCCCCTAACACAAGCTTACTGACTAGGTATTTCAATGCAGAATGGTCCGTAGACATCTTAAAATGTCCACCCAGCAAATAGTGTCTAAACTTCTAGAGTGTGTATACCATGGCTAATCATTCGCACTAGGTGGTGGAATAGTTCTTCTCAACCTTGGATAACCTCCTGCTTGCGAACTCTATAGGATGGTTGAATTCTCCTCCGTCGGCCTGTGTCAATAATGCTCCCAGTGCTATACATGATGCATCTACATGTACATGAAACTCCTTCTTCCAATATGGGAAGACTAAAATCAGTGTGGTAACCATTTTTCCCTTTAACACATCCAATATTTTCTGATAGTCCTCATTCCAACAAAATGTGACATATTTTTTCAACAACTTCTCCATAGGCATGGTGATCTAGGCATAGCCCTTTATAAACTTCCTATAGTACCCAGTATGTCCCAAGGTTGCACACAGCTATTTCACACTCCTCGGTGCCTTTGGGTTAATTATCACTCTAATCTTCACAAGATCTACCATTAATCCCTGCCTGCATACCACATGACCCAGCAAAGTCCCAAAAGGGACACAAAACAAACATTTCTTAAGATTGAGCGCAATCTGGTACCTTCGATAGGTGTCTAGCATTAAGTGCAAACTTGCCACATGGCGTTTTACCAACACAAACATAGTCCAGTCATCAAAGTACACCTCCAAAAACTTATGAATGCAGTATTTGAATGCAACAATGACTAAGCGTGAAAAAATCGCAGGCATATTCTTTAATCCGAAAGGCATTACAGTGTACTGGAAACATCTCCATTCAGTGGTGAAGGTCATCTTGCTTCTATCTTCAGGTGCAATTTTGATCTGATGGTACCCAGAAAACCCATCAGTGGAGTATGCTTCCTGGCCACCTACATTATCCAATACCTCATCAGTGAGTAGTGTTGGGAAAGGATCATGCACGCAAGTGTCATTCAACTTCATGAGAGCTACACATATCCTTATTTCATCCTTTTTCTTCTTTTCCTGTACTGCCATTGGGCTTGTCCAATTAGATTCTTCTACAGGCTCAAGGATGCCTGCCGTGAGCATCTTATCTAACTTTAAGAGGACCTTTTCCTTATACTTTGGATTAAGATGGTAAGATATTTGCTTAATTGGCTTTGAATCAGGTTTTAACGTGATATTCATAATGCCTAGGTCTCCTATTGCCCCCTTAACTCTGTAAACTTGGTAGTGAAAAAATCCTAGTATTTGCGGAGGAATTTGGCGACCTTATCTACCATCGCATCATCCCAGTAGTCTCCAAATCTTCACAAGTTTGAGCTCTGCCTCCATACCAATATTTATCTGTTTAGTCTTTAGCAGATTCTTGATCGATGGTCCCTTGACCTCGCAGTGACCATCGGTTTTAGAAATATTAATGTTCCATGGGTCCTCATATTCTTCTTCATCAATCACGTTATAGCATTCTAGCATGTGGCTCAGCTGAGTAGTCCAATTGGGTTGAATTAGATCCAAAGGATCCTGTGATATCCTAAAGATCATTGCTTTAACCTCTTGTAGCACTTCGTCAATACAATCAAACATGTCTTCGAAGCTAAACATCATTATGAACACTTTGTGTAGAATATCCCATTCTCTTGTGCCATGACGAAGCTCTGTCTCCAAGTACTAGTTCATCTCGATGACATCCAAGGTGTGACAGTACAAGTGCACCCATTCAAGTTGGGGCTTCACTCCACAGGCCTTAGCCCATTTGGCCAAGTGTGCACACATATCATCCTTCCCATCATACTTGTCTGTCACTTGTACCTTCAGCTTCCTAAAGTGTGTTCTCATCATCCTCCTACATTAGCGCCAATCATCAAAACTACCCTTATGCGTACCCCATCATCTCATGGGCATAGCACGCAGTGCCCATACCAAAGCCTGGAATCGCTGCTTCTCTGGTACTTCCCTTTCAAATCCATCCAAAAACACATCCACATCATTCAAGCCATCATAAGCAGGTAGATTTCTTACTTCTAATTGGTTTTTCTATGATATCCCACATTCATGCTTCGAATAAGGTGCAAGAGTGACTCGTTGAAAGAGAGATTTGGTTCAATCATGTCTATGGTTGGGTGGTACATGGAAGACCTGAACCTAGTTAGATTTTCCCATGATTAATAAAAGCTAAGTTCACTTGCCTTTGTACTTGTTAATATGTGGATTTAATCGTTGTCATATCTCTAATATTTATATGGTTTAATGATGGTTATAAGCATGGTTATGTCATTGGTTCATGTCATGGTTATTTCATGTATTTAGTTGTAATTGTTAAATGGATGGATGCAATACCTAATTGATGATATACTAATCCAATGGATAAGGAGGTGATCCTTCTAGTTATGTTTCATAAGTTCTTTCAATCATTTATGCTTTTTTTTGTATCCTAGACCTGTAGGCTGCATTGATGCCAAGTGTTTGATAGAATGTCAGTCTCGGTTGGGGATGCTCAAGCCTAGTCCTAAGGTTTATATTTTACTTATCAACATTTCTATCATGTCTTTGATGGATTCGAACGGTTGTATCAAGTTATGGGTAGAGGTCAGCACTCTAGTCTAGAAAACTAGTTCAAATCTCTAAGTTGTTGGCATAGGTATGTTGAGAAAAGTCCACAGTCACTGTCACAAAGGCCTATGAGATTGAGTTTGAGTTGTTGGTCATTGTCTTTCCTATAGCATTAGAAATACTTTCCGTTAAAAAACATCAGTGTGATGTAGGGGCAGGATGACTGAGTGGCTGACATGTCTCTTGGGGGTGTTTTCGCTGATGTGGATGGGTTTGTTTAATATGTTCTATTGATTCCATTTCCTTAAGGTTACCAAAGAGATTGAATCCCTTATAGTGACCTATCTCACCGCATGTTTCCTTGGCTAGTTGGTTGCCTATGTAGACCTTGGAGGAGGGGGTGTTACACAATCAGGGAAGAGAAATATCAAGTAACTACATTAGGATTACTTTCCGATATTGATTTGCATGTGTGATTTCCTTGGTAGATTTGGAATGCATGGTACATGCATGTGAGTATTTGGCTCTCTTGTTTTCATTCACATGGGTTTTCCTAGGTGTGAAAGTGATTTTCAGCCTTGCCTTTCCATTTCTAGATAGTCATGTTGTGATGGGTCCTCTTTTATTTGGTTAAGCTGGATTGTCAGATGGTTTCCAAACTAAGGGAGGTGGTCTTTGAAGAATAACACAAGGCCTAGGAATCCCTATACCAGGGAATGTGGTATTGTGGTAAAGCAAAGTTTCATGTACCTCGGTGGGCCTAGGAATAATCAACCTATGAATTGTGGGATATACGATAAAACGTAGAGGTTTGTGCCCTCGATCAGGCCTAAGAATCCTTGATCAGTGAATGGGATGATATACAATAAATACTGGAGGGTAGAGTCTCAATTAGGCCTAAGGATCCTTGACTGGTGAATGGTGGGATATATAGTAAGGCCTAGAGACCAAGAGGCATACAAATTCCTCACATTGTAGGTGGAGAAATCTAGGGACATCTATGCTTTTTTAGGGCCTAGTGATCTAGTGGGGATTATGGTAAAGCCTAAGGAAACTTGTATTATTTTTGTTGTGAATCCCACATTCATGCTTGGAATTTGGTATAGGGGTGATTGGCTAAAAGAAATATTTGGTTCATCCAATATACGGTCGGGTGGTTCATGGAAGTATCGGAGATGGTTGGCTTATACATTCATTAATAAGATCTCTTTCTCCTTGGTATTTCATGTGTAAATATACCAGTTCATATGTGATTCTTATAGTTGTTATATCCTTTTTATTTTTGTTGGTTATATGATGGTTATGAGTATGTTTTATGACAGACATGATGTATGGATCTCATCATGTTTTGATTTGAAAATTAATGCACCATGAATATATGACCTACTAGATGATAATGCATCTATTGTGATAGAGAAAAAAATTGTTTCTTTACAAATCTCAGATATGTATGAGACCCCTATGCTTAGATATGTTGTTATGATCTGTAGATTACATATTTGTGACATGTTTTATGAAATGCTTATTATGGAGTGTAGTGGTTAGATCAATTATTTGTACCAATGATTGCATTAGTAGCCTTATTCCATTGTTATTTATTATTTCTGAAAGTTTCATGAATTCTAGGCAGTGGCCTGAGTCATGGCCTTGAAAAATGCGGCACATAATCTGGGGTTGTTGGCTAAGAATTGGTTGAAAAATTTCATAGTCATTGGCATGCCTTGATGTGGGAGTGACTGGAAGACCTTAATCACATGCATTTCTTGTCATGGGAGTAGTTGAGGGTCTAAATCAATGAAATGTCAAGTTGTTTGAGGGGTTCGTCACCTGGAAGGGTTGGTTGGCTCTTGAAGGTTTTGTAGCATGTGTGGAAGGTCATAATTTTCTTTTTCTGTCAGTTCCACTTCCTTAACTATACATGGGGAGTTGAATTACATCATAGTAGGCTCTCATCACATGTTTACCCCAGTAGATCGGTTAACATGGGTAAATGTGGGAGGAGCGTGTTACAGAACATAGGAGCCTCATCCACTTCATTAACTCTCCAAAGCGACTTGATACTTAATATTCCTCATCAACGGTTTGAATACCACTAGTAATCTAGGAACTCAAGTGCATGTGAAGATTCATGGGAACCAAATCCACCAATTTTGATTTTTTTGGAGGGAAGTAATCCTCCTTTCAAGTGAGCTCACCCTCAGCCACTTTTTATATAAATAAACAAGCCTAAGGGCTCATTAGGATTCCAAATTTTGTTGGATATAGGAATAGATATTGAGAGCCAAGATATTGACACTATTATTGTCATCTTTGATATGATTTATTTTACTCTTATCTTCTATTAATGGAAGGCTTACTTCTAGCTTACATCTAATTTAACTTTGGAGGGCTGAAACGATTGGGTTTAGGCCCAACCCAAGGCTTTAGTCCCTCTCCTGTATTATTTTCTTGTTATTTTTGAAGTCTTTTTATTTTGTGGGTTGGACTACCATTTCTCTTGTGGGGAATGTGGTTGAAGGGTCTACAACAACAAGCCTAAAGTATGTGTTTATGATTTCCTGGAAATTACTATGTTCTTTATTGAAATTATTTTTCATTATTGGTTTATATAACTTAGAGGGTAGTTTCACTAATTTCGAAATTATATTAGATTCATCTTGTAGGATAGAGTAAATATTGAAGAAATAAAATTTAACTCGTCTTTTCCAACTTGATTTATCTTGCTGTAATGTTGATAAGTATATACAAGTGTGATTATTGGTCTCCAGGGACTTTCAAGTGACTTGTAGGGGTTGCACACTCATCCACATCCACTTAGGCATTTCCAACTTCCTGCTAGAAATCTCATCCTTCTCTCAATCTTTGTCACTGAGATCACCCTTACGTGGCCAATGAAGGATACCATGGGCATGAAATTTTGTTCAACATAGGTGTCCAAGGGGGGTTAGGCTTGGAAAAATGCCTCCCACATTATTCATCCACATCCATCCACCTTCCTCCACCTTCAGAACACCACCCTTTCCCTAAAAAATCTCTCGAACCCACTCCTGTAGCACTATCTAAATATAACCACATTTTCCCTAGGACATTTATATTTTGAAGTTGAATAATGACCCCAACCTTCGATTACATGATTAAGGAGACACCAAGACCACTCCAACCCTATCCTTTCTCCAATGCAAACACAAAACCATAAGTAGATTATAGTCTTTTTTTTTTTAATTTCATAGTTATGTATTATGGAATGAATTCCTTTTCTCAAACAATTTTCAATTATATTAATGGTTCATGTAAGTATAACATTGAATTTATCAAGGTGCAAATAGAGTAGCATAATTTTTTTATGCAACTAGTAGAATTTGTTACTTTCATGCAATTGCAACTAGTCTTTACATTTAATTAATTGTATCTTAATTCTGGCATTTAGAATCATGTTCATTCCCTTGCAACCATTATATGATTTTATAGAAATTATCTTTGTAGTAAGTTGGAGGAGTGGTATTTTTGTACCTTGATTTGATTTAGTGAATGAGGGTGACATGAGTAGAAGTTAACCCACTGTGCATAAAGCATTGTCACCTCTAATTTTGTATGAAAATGTTGTCGCTGCTACAATACCCTCCAAAAAAAATTTCTCCGCTCAATTTCAAAGCCTTCCTCATTCTTGTAAGTTTTTCTCATAAAAATTGAAACTCATTCCATGTGTTTCCTTGAGGTGCTTGGGTCCCTTAGGTAAAATGTCATCTTTTCACATGTTAGCCATCAGACAATGTTAAGGGCCCGTTCTGGTGGTTTCAAAGGGCTACCTTTGCATAAATGAGTTAATATAACCATGTAAACATATCATGAACTCATTTACAAAGTTTCAAGCACTATAAATTTATGCATAGCCCTTGATAAAATTCCTATAGTACCCAGTATGTCCCACGGTTGCACACAATGATTTCACACTCCTCGGTGCCTCCAGGTTAATTATCACTACGATCTTTTCACGATCTACCATTAATCCCTACCTGCATACCACATGACCCAGCAAAGTCCCAAAAGAGACACAAAACAAACATTTCTTTAGATTGAGCACAATCTGGTACCTTCAATAGGTATCTAACATTAAGCGAAAACTTGCCACATGGCATTTTACTAACCCAAACATAGTTCAGTCATCAAAGTACACCTCCAAACACTTATGAATGAAGTATTTGAATGCAGCAATGACTAAGCATGAAAAAATCGCAGGCATATTCTTTAATCTGAAAGGCATTACGGTGTACTGAAAAACATCCCATTTAGTGGCGAAGGTCATCTTGCTTCTATCTTCAAACGCAAGTTTGATCTGATGGTACCTAGAAAACCCATTAGTGAAGGAGTACGCCTCCTGGCCACCTACATTATCCAATACCTCATTAGTGAACAGAGTTGGGAAAGGATCATGCACACAAGTTTCATTCAACTTCCTGAGATCTATACATATCCTTATTTCATCCTTTTTCTTCTTTTCCTATACCACCATTTGGCTCGCCCAATCAGATTCTTCTATAGGCTTAATGATGCCTGCCATGAGCATCTTATCTAACTCTAAGAGGAACTTCTCCTTATAATTTGGATTGAGATGTTAAGGTATTTACTTAATTGGCTTCACATCAGATTTTAATGTGATCTTCATAATGCCCAGGTCTCCTATTATCCCCCTTAACTTTGTAAACTTGGTAGGGAACAAATCCTGGTATTCGTGGAGGAATTCGGTGACCTTATCTATCGTCGCATCATCCCAGTAGTCTCCAATCTTCACTAATTTGGGATCGAACTCCATACAAATATTTATCTGTTTAGTCTTCAGCGGATTCTTGATCAATGGTCTCTTGACCTAGCAGTGACCCTCAGTTTTAGGAATATTAATCTTCCATGGTTCCTCATATTCTTCTTTAGTAGTCACGTTATAACATTCCAGCGTGTGGTTCAGCTGAGTAGTCTAATTGGGTTGAATCAGATCCAAAGGATCCTGTGGTATCCTAAAGATCACTTCTTTAACCTCTTGTAGCACTTCGTCAGTACAGTCAAACCTGTCTTCAAAGCTAAACATCATTCTAAACCCTTCATGCAGAATATCCCATTCTCTTGTGCCATGGCGGAGCTCTGTCTCCAAGTACCCGTTCATCGAGATGACATCCAGGGTGTGACAAAACAAGTGTGCCCATTCAGGTTGGGGCTTCACTCCATAGGCCCTAGCCCATTTGGCCAAGTGTGCACACAGATCACCCTTCCCATCATACTTGTCTGTCACTTGTACCTCCAGCTTCCCAAAGTCTATTCTCATCATCCTCCTGCAATTACGCCAATCATCAAAACTACCTGTGTGTGTACCCCACCATCTCACGGGAATAGCACACAGTGCGCAGTCCAAAGCTTGGAATTGCTGCCTCTCTGGTACTTCCCTTTCAAATGCATCCAAAAATACATCCACATCATTCAAGCCATCATAAGTGGGCAGATTTCTTACCTCTAATGGCACATAGTGTAGCAACCGAGTCATCATGTTACAACTCAATGTGGTTACTTCATGTTGATTCTATCAGTGTTCTAATTCTTCATCCGAGTCTGAGTGATACCATGTAATTCATCCATTCACTATTGGATTCACCCAATATTGGTCTCACGCTATTATCTTATGTATGTAGTCCAAATCGTCATCACTTTCGTAATCACAGACTAGTTCGGTATAGCACGATCCTTTAGGAGGATCTAGTGGTACTATTACATGAAGCAATTTCTTTTCAAATATCATATTTCACTTCTTTAGGTTGATTACCCCATTCATGTAAGTAGCCCAATCAATGCCAAGGAGTGCAGGGTAGGGGTTGTTGTCATCCACAATTTCCCTTATTTCAAAATCAGCCAATGCTCTCGCGCCTTCAATATCTATAGTTACTCCCTACAAGCATCCCATGGGGATGATCTTCTACTGATTTTCCATCCTTAACTAAATCGGAGACCACTACAGCATAGGTCTCCCCATCTGCTCCCAAGTCTGCTTTGGAAAAACATTCGCGTCTAACCCTAGATCTAGAATAACTTGATCCATTTCATACCCACCTATCTGTGCTGCAAGTCTCATTTCTCATCCTATTCTTATCGTACCACACGAGGTTCACCCGGAGTGTTTCCAGCACATCTATTTATAAGTTCTTGTAACCCCTTCATAGCCTTGCTATCGCATAGCAACTCCATGCAGGTCTCTAGAAAGGTCGTGAGAATATAAGGGCCCATTTCTTGAACGGGTTTATCCCAGCTCCTTGAGGTAGGGGCCTCAACAAAGCTCTTCTTTGCTTTCATGAACGTTTTGCATGCACGCTCCAAATCAAATTCAACCTCCTTTTTTGGAGCTTTGTGAACCCATGCACAATCTTTAAGTTGTTTCCCCTTATCGTCACCCATTGTAATTCCACTTTGGAGCACGATATTCACATTAAAATCCTCTTCATAAAGCTCAGACCTCATCATCTACAGGTTTCGAGTCAGTTGTGGTGGTAGCAATCCTTTGTCATGTATCCTTTCTATTAGTGTAGGATAGTCCTCAGTCTCATTATCAAACTGAGTGTAATATTTGCATGATAGATGCATTAGGTTAGTGCATTCGTGTGCATAGTGTCCAGGTTCTCCACAATTGTAACATATTAGCTATCCCCAACCTCTGCCAGGTCCTCCTCCACCTCGGCTTCATCCACGCCCCTAAAAGCTTGTCCATGCCATCCCAACGCTCTAGTCAGGAGGCTCCATTTCTTCTGAAATCTATAGGTGGGTGCTCTATCCCTCATCAATTCATAACTTTGGTAGTTGTGCTCATCATACCCTACCAACCTGCAAAAGTTGCAAAACAGTTGTTGCAGTGTTTGTACAAACTTTTGCAGAAAATGAAAATTATCAATCGTATGTTTCCCTGCTACCTGACATATAGCGCACCACAACACATGCCCTGTGCTCAGTCCTGCTTGGGCTTTTGGCCTCAAAGGAATCAATCCTCCTCCTTCAATATAGTTCGCAAAGATCAGGAAGTGGTCTTTTTCATGCCCCTAACCTTTACATTTCAGGAACCATATCTCTTCGCCTGCCTCTGGTCGAACTGTTCTGTCCTGCTTCAAACTTTACATTTCGAGGCAAAAATTTTGCAACTACGTATGGAATTGCTAAACCCCCAGATTGAATCTTCCATTGGTGTTTCAGGAAGTCTTATTGCAATCTACAAGGCCATTTTCTAAGTCATAATCTTCTGTTGTGACAATGCAACCCTTAGGTGAGGCAGGAGTGAAGCCACGAACCACTCGCTGTGATTTCCATCTGCTAAGTTCATATTAGCTTCATGGATTTTAAACTTCAATCTCTGATCCAACTCCCAAGGTGTCTCACCCAGTTTCATCACAATTTCCTTAAGGCCCACAATCGACTGCACCTTGGATTTAGGCCTACTAAACTCTTTATTCAGGGTGGTTTGGATCTTTGCCAACCTAGAGTTTGGGTTATCGTTAGAGTACTTGATGTACCAATTTATTGCATGATCCTAAAAAGCACTAACCAAAATCGCCTTCTTCATGTGATCATCTGTGACGCCATGAGCTTCCCATATAAATTTTACAACAAACTAGAACTAGTTCGGGTCCTCATTTCCCAAGCCCTTAAACAATGGCAACCTCACTGGATTCTCTATGTTGAACTGGGGTGGAGGTGGTGGTGGTGTGGGTGAAGTCGCAAGTGATGGATGTGAAGGTGGAGGTGGTGTGGATGGAGGTGGTAGTCGCGATAACCCTTGTTTTATCAACTGAACTACACTTCGCGGAGAATCCTGTGCTACTCCCTCTTCGTCACTCAAATGAGGATATATTCACGACCCCTTCTTCCTTTGTTCCTGTAAGTCTTTCCACTTTACCTAGCTTTGAACATGAAAGTAGCTACATAACCCATTTTTCACACAATAACATCTTAATCCAAGTATTTAAAGACTTCAAGTACTTACCTCGCAGACCTTTGAAAAAGTGTCACTCCACCTCGTTGTAACTAACTGAGGTATTAATTGCGAATTCTGTCACAAACCCTCCTATGATACGATCAAACCAATTATCAATAGTGCAAGTGATCTTATCCTCAAAGGATCCAGTCTCGATACTAACTTCAAGGTCCAGACAATACGACCGTCAAGCCTCCACCTTCCTTGGCTATCTGCTAGCTTCGGGATCCACTCGTATAACTCAGCTGGAAAGGAACATAAAAAGATCTCATCGATTTCTATATACAGGTATCTGTCTAGCCACTATTCCTTTGTCAGCCGTGTATTTCTATTCTCCTGTGCTGCGAATTCATGGATCTTCCTATCCAACCAGTCTTCGATCTCTTTCTTAGTTGGATCCCAGTGATACGACATCACACATCTCTCATGTAGATTCTAGGTCCTAACAATGGAACCATTTGTTAACTTTGTGGGCCTTGGACCAGGTTCATCATTAGTTAGCCAAACAAATCCCTACACTACTAGCCCTTTCGTCATCAGCCCACGGAGCGTGGATCGAACTCTTACTCGAAGTAGTATGGGGAGACATTGGAACCAAGTTTCTACACCCTGACATGGTTGTGATGTTAGTTTATACCCCCTACCTCTCCTTCCTCACAGGTCGGTAAGCCTTAGGGCTTTATTAATCTATCCTTTATTCCACCCTCAATACCATTGCAAAGTTGTATGATTGACCTTCGCACATCCCTAACTAGCATTTAGGTACTTTTGCGCAGCTATGCATAGGTTCCCAAGTTATTTAAAGTGTTTTACTTATCTTACCAATCAAGTATAGTTAGCATCATGTAAACTGATACCTTTACTTGCATTCAGTTAATAGATATAATCAAATACATAAACTAAATACATAGTAATTGTAGAATACTTCCTTTTATTGATATCTTCAAGTTTAATACAGACTCTATCCACCATACGCGCACAGTTGTAGGGGTCCACGCACTTAGCTATAGACTTCCACCCTAGGCCTCTGCGCACATAGTTGAAGATCCTCTACCTACGCTAAGACCCGAAAACACTTAGACTTCTCTACCAAAACTTCCAAAGCTTCATTTTTCTCACTTGCCTAGATCTTGCTTACTTAGCTCTCTTTTACACTTAGACTTCTCTACCAAAACTTCCAAAGCTTCATTGTTCTCACTTGCCTAGAGCTTACTTACTTAGCTATTTTTTATACAATTCCATGGTCTGCAGACCATGGGTAGATCTTTACAGCTGACTTGGCACTTTACAAAATAACGGTGGACAACCCTTTATGACTCTTGACACCTTCATGCTCTGTGACCAAAAAATGTAGAGACTTTACAGTTTTATTACAAAATTGTCCCGAAACATGGGCTTTTAGCCCCATAACTTCTTTTGGGGGAACCTGTTCCAAGCAGATATGGTATCATAATTTTCTCCTTCTTCTTAGAGAGAGTTTTGGCACTCTGACCTAGAGTTTCTACCACCATCAATAGTCCTAGAGATTTGAGGATGGCCAAATGGTTGGATCTGATATGGTGACTAGGCGGAGGTGAGGTCACCTGAGCAACATTCGATGATGAGTTCTTCCTTTGGTGGCAGGAACAAATCTTAGCCATAAACAATTATCCTTATGCAAGCATAGACTACCAAGAGGACCTAGATCTGGCCCTTCTAGAGGGTTTTATATGCGGCAAAATGGGTAAAAAAATTTAAATTTTATGTTATTTGATTTTATTTACTTATTTATGAATAGGTAATTTTGGAAGCTAATTTTTTATTTGTTTTTCAGTGAAATGAAAATCTTACCAAATAATATGATCATGACGTAGATGTTGGACAAGTTAGACCTAAGGGAGAGGCATGGACCAGATGTTGGACCAGTTAGACCTGAGGGACATAGGTGTCATGGGAGAGGCACAGAGAACAACAATTGAGACTGAAAGGTTTTTACAGATAATGCAAAGGAATGTGGAGGTTCTAACTCACCAGGTTCCAATGGTAGATAAAGAGGACCTCCCTGAGTGTCTTTAGAGGAAGGTGGTAGGAGTACCACGAGAGTGGGTGTGACTCTTCCTATGGGTGGCGAATTCCATCATCCACTTCCATGATGCACATCTAGGGCAAGGCCCACAAATTTAGTTTTTAGATGACTCATATTTTATGGACATGATCAATCCTAAGCCCTAATTTTGTAGGACATTTGTCCACACTTTGTAATATTTTGAACATATTAAATTCCTATATATATACAAACAGATTCTTGGTGGTTTTATCATATATACAAATGATTTCATGGTATTTTGATATTTAATGTGATGAATGATTAATATGCCAATCTAATTCTTGATTAGCTATAGAATCAACAAATTAATTTTCTGATCATGGAAGATGAATGAAATTAACAAAAATAAATGATCTTTGCAATAATCTTACTCTCAAAAATTGGCAATGAAATAAAGGATCTCTCGCATGATATAAGTTATTTATTTGAGACACCACCAGCTATGAATCGAAATAAACTACTAATAATTCAATACCAAAAGATATTGCTTCAAATAGAAAATTAATGACAACATTGTATTCAGCCATATTGTTGGATTCATGACCAATACATGTGCCCCTTTTGATTAACAACTGCATAGATGGATAGTAAATTACCCAAGTGGAAGAAGCTAAGTTTTGAGTATGTCTACTAGCACCATTAGCAAATCCTAGATACACCAGATTACCCATTGACACCTACCAAAGCAGACCAAAATACCACTATTACCATGAGACCCATAGACATAAATAAACAACTATGTACAGTATTTATAAAACAAATTGGATTCTAGGCAATAGCCTAGGCATAACACTTCTTAAGATAGAGCCCATTTCTGGGCTCTGACAACACATTTTTATCAAAGTCAACCAACTCATAAGCACCTTTTTCCAAGACCTTTCTAATGATCTATGGATTGTAGTACATAGGCTTGAACTTGCCTACCCCCAAGGCATCTTTGTCTTGGTCATAGACTAGCACAAGGACACCTTCAGAGAAAACCTTAGGATGCGCAGTCTTATCATATTGGGTTTTTACTCTTTTTATGAGCCTCATTTATTGTGGTTTCATCTCTGTACTTCTCATCAAGATTCTCCAAATGAATAAGGCCTTATTCAACACTAGATGTTTGTAGAAGAAGTTTGACTTCTAATTTAAGGGATGGAATTTCACATTCTACAGGGAATATTGATTCCAAACCATAAACTAGCTAAAATGAGTAAAACCTATGGTGGTCTTAACCAACATGTGGTATCCCCAAAGGGTAGGATATAGCATGATGTGCCAGTTAGATCTATCTTTATTGATCATCCTTTGCAGGATGATTTTAAGGGATTTATTCATGGCTTCAACCTCACCATTGGCTTGAGGATAATATAGATATGAATTCTCGAGTCGGATTCACAACTTTAAAGCCAAATTAGACATCATTTTATTATGAAAGTGTGTGCCATGGTCAGTGATAATCTCCTTTGTAATACCAAAATGGTAAATGACTTGGTTGAAAAGGAAAAGGGTTATTATCTCACCACCATTGGAAAAAGTAAGCATAGCTTTGGCCCACTTTGTAAAGTAGTCCACTGCTAGGATGATGTACTTGTGAACTTTTTTCGAAGTTGGGTTACAAGTCATAAAATCAATACCCCACTTTGTGAACGGGCCAATGGTGATGACTGAGAAAAGAGGAGTAAGATGAGCATGCGTTTCACGAGTATATATTTGACAAGGATGGTACTTTTTGATCGCTTCCATGCAATATTTAAAAATTGAGGGCCAAAAATAGCTTGCACATAAGATTTTTTGGGTTGTAGCAAGCCTAGATAGATGAGCTTCAAAAGCTCCATTGTTGCTATCATTTAAAATGGACTTAACTTCTTCTAAGGTTAAAAAATGTCTATGGATTGATTCAGTCCTGTGATGATACAAAGTGTCACCGACAATAGCATAATTTTTTTCCAGATGATGTAATTTTCTACATTCATCCTTCCAAAATGCTAGAGGAAACTTTGAAGTCTGGAGATATACTATGATGTCTCCATACCAAGGATCTTCTAAAGAAATAAGGAAGATATGTTCATCAGGAAATGACTCTTCATAAACAACATCTTATTCACAAGGAAACTCTAAGATCAATTTTGAAAATACTAAATATTTTTTAGATTTGGCGGACATGAATTTGAGATCAAATTCTTGTAAGATCACAATCCATTTGTTATATTTTCCCCCAATCACTCGCCTACTAAGGACAAACTGAAATGGGTTGACATCGGTCAACATATAATTTTTTGTAAGAAGAATATATTGATGAAGTCACTGGACAACATGAAATGTTGCCAAAGCTAATTTCTCTATATGAGAATATCAAAGTTCAGGACCGACAAAGCCTTGACTCAGATAGTAAATCCCATGCTCTCTAAGAGCATGGTCCTCCTAAACATGAACCATCCCAATGGTTGATTATGCCATAGTGAGATATAAGTGGATATCCCTACTATAATTGGGTGGACCCAATAGAGGAGTGTAGGTCAATGCCTTTTACAAAGCATCGAAGGAGTGCTGAGAGAAATTGTCCCAAACAAATGGAACTCCTTTCTTCAACAATCTCATAAATCCTTTTTGTGATCTCATTGTAATTTAAGATAAATATCCTTAAGAAATTGGCTTTACCTTGGATGCTATGAAGTTAGTGAACTATAGATGGGGGAGGAAACTAAAGTATTGCCTCGACCTTGAAAGGATCAACATAAATACCTTCATTGGATACTATGAACCCCAATAACCAACCAAATTTGACCACGAAAACACAATTTTTTTATTCAATTGGATTTCATAGTAATGACATCGTTCAAAAATCAAGCGAAGGTGATGTGGATGATCACTTCTCTTTCGAGAACGAGTAGCGAAGTCATCCATATATGCCTATATAATGTTCTTGATGTCATGGAAAGCATAAGACATGCCCCACTGAAAAGTAGCTCCAACATTTTTAAGGCCAAAAGGCATATTTTTGTATAAAAATGTACTCGAGGGGAAATAAATGTTTTCTTGTATTGATATTCAAGATAGATAGTTATTTGATTATACCCTAAAAAATCATCCATGAAGAAAAATACCTCATTTCTAGCGCTTTCATCAATGATTTGATAGATAAAGGGAGTGGGGAACTTATCTTGAGGACAAGCCTTATTCAAATCATAAAGTCAATGCATACACAGATCATTCCTTTGATTTTATCAACACGAACTGGGTTTGAGACCCATTTAGTTAACGGAATAGGGTATATGAAAGCCGCCTTTAGCATCTTTTCAACCTTAGCTTTACTAACTATTGTGTTCCTAGGGTTTACTGGTCAAAGCTTTTTCCATACAAGGTTTGCGTTTTCATAGGTCTTAATCTCATGCTTTACTATCAATGGATCGATTCCACGCATTTCCTCATAATACCAAGCGAAAACATCTTCTAATTCTTTGAAAAGTTTAGTGTAAATCTTGATTTCTTCAGGGGAACTTGCAACTTCGATGAAGACATTTTCAATAATATTGGGATTCCTCGAGATGTTCACCGAAATAGTTTCTGAAATGTTGGACATATTACATTTGGAAAAATCCTATGCTGGGGCAAAAGGATTTAATATTTTTTGAACACTTCCAGATGAAGAAGGACAAGAAAAATTTGACTCAAGCCAGTGCAAGTCAAGGAGAAAATATGACCGATGATGCAAGTCATCCCACGATCTTTCTATACCAATAATTGCTTCTAGGATTGATTCTTTAGATGGTAAAACTATACCAGGGAAGCCCCAATCTGAATTTAAACAGGAACACAAAAAATTATAGATATAACCATAAATAAAAATATGTAGCAGAAATAACACTTCATTTCATTAATATCAAATACTGAAATATTCTTACAAACATAATGGAAATAAGACTACCTCGGGTGATGGTAGCTTATCTCTGAGAAGAGATGTGGTGGATACATGCCTCTGAACTATGTTACAATGAGGCTTGAGGTCCTAATTATTATTCAAAAGTAATGGAAAACCCAAAAAATCCAAAAATATAACCCTAGAAGATGAAATTCGAAACTATGGGCCTCGTTGGGGTAAATTGGTACATCAACTTCCCGGGGCCGTAACTTTGGCATATGATCTTTGTCTAACATGTATGATACCTCATTAGAAAGATATATCAGAGGAGTACATATATTAGTAGAAAATATGAAGTGAAAGTTTTTAATTTCCACCAGTAATTTTCCCAAAAAAAAATCATTTAGGCCCTCAAAATGGCTCAAGAAGTTCAAGACCCAAAAAACTACCAAAAATAGTAAATTGTGCTACAATTAAGGAAACTAAAAAAATGAAAGAAACAATGGTGGGGGTCCAAGTGGAATAGAGGGGTGGCCACCAATCTCCACCTAGATCATTCCTCCCACCTTAGGAAGCAATGGTCCCCATTGCATTGAGTTCCTCAATGAGTGGAGGAAACTTCGGCTTAACTTGGTCCCTGATGAGCCACTTGTCCTAGTGAAGGAGTTGGCCTACCTCGACAACTTGATATAGTTGGATTATTTGTTGTTAGATGTTTTTGATCTATGTATCCATCATCTGATTATTTGTGGTTTGTTCTAGGTAGTCTGGATTTAACTATGTAGGTGTGAGTTGTTCTGCAATGTTTGATGTGTCTAGCAATGGTGGGAAGTATGGTCAAAAGTGGTGCACATTGAACACTGGGTGAAGACCAAGGAATGGAGGAATGATGAGCTCAAATGCATTCTCTCCCACAACCTTGGTAATGGTGTAAGGACCATATTGGAGTGGTATGGGTTTCTGATAGGCTCCGGTAAGGCATTCCTTCTACATATGCAACCAGACTTTGTCACCCACATAAAACTTGTGTGGCACTCGATGTTGATCATGTTACTACTTTTACTTGGCATTTGATCTCTCCATAATGTTGTGTAGATGTTTGCAGGTGTAATGAATGTGCTCAATGAAGTTTTTTTCCTTGTTGGCTTTGGATTGGACATGAGTTGAATCTACCTGAGTAGTTGCAAATGATATGACCACATGAATGGGACATAGTGGTTGGAATCCCAAGGCCACCTAAAAAGGGTTGTGTCCATTTGAATTGTGGAGAGCCTAGTTATAATTGTTATAGACATAGGGGAGGATATCATCCCATGTGTGTGGATGCTTTAAGTTGTACATGCACAAAATGTGTACGATCTTCATGTTGACGACCCCTGTCTAACCATCAATTTGGGGATTGAAAGTTGTGAACTTAGTGAGCTTGGTGTCTAGCATCGACCAGAGACTGGATCAAAATGTACTGAGGAACCTGTTGTCCCAATATGATATGATATACTTTGGTATTGCAAATTTTACCCACAGTCATTCAAATAAGATTTAGCAGTGGCTTCTACATTGATATTCTTCTTGCAGGTTGCCATAATTGCCATCTTCGAGAATCTGTCGATGACCACAAAAACACAATCATTTCCATGCTTAGTAGAAGGAAAAACTAACATGTAACCCATGGAGATGGATTCCCAAGGTCAAAAACAGTTAGGCATTATAATATAGAGGCCTTGCTTCTTGATAGTCGGTTTGACAATGGCGCAAGCTGTACTTCAGGATCTAATGTTCTTCTTGACATCTTGTGTAATATTTGGCCAATAGAAATACTTTTGTAGTACTGCCACTATTTTCGTGACCCTGAAATGCCTAGTGACTTGACTCTAGTGTGCTTCCCAAATCATCTTGGCACTCTGGCTTGAAGGAACACAAAGATGTCCTAGGTGGCATAACTGTGCATCCTGGAGGTGAAAATATGGAACTTGTTGACCCTCCAAGAGTGTCAGGAATGTGTGGTCAAATTCTGGGTCATTTTTGTAGAGAAGTGGCGAATGAGAAGTATCATGCCCATAAGAGTTGAGCACAATGGTTAATTCCATGATCGATGGTTGGCTGAGGTAGTCTACAACGTTAATGGTGATGCCCTTCTTGTACTTGATATTCAAATGGAACTATTGCAGGTATGTGGACCACTTCTGATGGTGATCATTCTACAACTTCCCTTGCATTTGTATGAACTGTAGGGGTCAGTGGTCTATGTGGATGACTGTTTCCTTCCCTAAAATGTAATGCTTCCATTGTCGATAGGCTTGCATAATGGAATAAATCTCTTGTCATAGGTGAGATACTTCTAGACTGTGTATGAAAGTGTCTCACTATGATATTCCAATAGATGCCCCTTTTGAGTAAGGATTACCCCAATGGCATAGTCAGAAGCATCTGTCTCGATCTCAAATGTTTGTTGCAAGTCTGGCTCAAGATTAGGATGTCATCCAAGTATACCACTACCAATGAGTTGGTGAATGGTCGCAATATGTCATCCATCAACCTCATGAAGGTTTCAAGAGCATTTGTCAACCCGAAAAGCATAAATAACCATTCGAAAAGGCCCTTCTTGGCTTTGTAGGAAATTTTCCACATATCGGAGGGTTAGATTGGTACCTAGTGATATCCAAACTTCAAGTTGATCTTACTAAAATATTTGGCCCCCTTAAGGTGGTCCAAAAGGTCATCAATCTGTGGGATCGGATACCTATTCCGAATAGTGATCTTGTTCAGCATCCAATATTCAATACAAAGTCTCCAAGTCCCATCCTTCTTCTATACCAACACCATTAGGCTCCCACAGGGTGATGAACTTGGCCGGATGTGACCTTTTTACAGCAGCTCTTGAATCTGCCTCTTGATTTCATTGTTCTTTAGAACAAAGCACCAATAGATTGGTCCATTGGTAATGGCACACCTGGGATGAGGTCGATGGAGTGCTTGACCTGGCAGTGCAAAGGAACCCCTACAGGGAAGTGAATATGCCTCATACTCCATGACGTCCTTGTCCATCTATTGTTGTCATGTGGAGGGGCCCTATCTAGAGGTTGTGGCTATTGTCTTCTTCCTTCCCTAGGGGCATATCATCAAGAAACCAAATTTATCGGTTTGGGAAATGAGCTTACTCCATTTTTTTGTAGTAACCAAAGAGATGGCGGTAGGTGGTGCTACCTCCAGTATCATGTACAACTTAGTTCCCAAGGTAACAATAAAAACACGAGGCCTTGACTCATATAGAACATGTCACTTCCACAAGTATGGTGTGCTTAATAATACATCACAAACATCAATAGGAGTAACTTCACATAATACCTCATCCTTGAAGGGCTTGATGTTAAATGGAAGGTGGTACTACAAGCTGATGTGAGGATCCCGTCCTTGGTGAAGCCACCTGATGATGTATGGTTTTCAGTGTGCTTTGGTTAGTAATCCCAGCCGCTTCTCCACCTCTTCTAAAATGAGGTTATTTTGGCTCCCACTATCGATAATGAATTCTAGTGAGGAACCCTTTACCCACATGTGGGAGTGGAAGAGGCACTCCTCATCATCGGTATCTTCAGGTTCCTCCTTCTGAATCTTCTTAGTGGCAACGATGGCGTTGGGCTCCACATCGATAATATTCTTCCCCTTTTCATTCCCCTTGTCGAGTTTTGACTCAAATTCGGAATATGCATCTAATTCAAAAGCCTTCAACTTGACCACTAGTGACTGCTTGGCCAGACACTCACTTGTGCTGTGAGTGGATCTCTTATGGAACTCACACCACTTTCCTGTGTCCTTCTTCAGATCGCAGTTTTGTTATTTTCTTGTGGCTTTGGCAGGTTGTCTTGGGAAATCCCACCTTCACTTTGTATTTTATTCTGTGGTTTCAGGGCACCTTTCCCTTGCTTTAGATTCACAAATCCAAAGTCTGGGCTTTTCTGTTTAAGCTTATGCTCAATCTTGACAGCGTAATGGTACATCGTGCCATGTTAGGAGATATCGAGGAACTCCATCTCATCCTGGATGTACCTATGTAGGAAAGGACAGTACTTGAGTACCAAATGTTTCTCAGAATCCTTGATAACCAACTTTGTGCGAAGGGTATGAAAAACATTGATAAACTTTGCCACATCTTGGCCCCTTCCCAAACGCAACATGGTCCAATTTATGTATTTATCTTCATAGCTCTCGACAAGGTAGTACTACCCCTTGATGGCATCCTAAAACAAATTCCAAGTGGTTGTGGCTGAAAACAGTGTGTGTACTTTCATCCTTATGCAAACAGTAGGTTTCTCACCAGTCCTTAACGTGGGGGGCAACTTTGAGAAGAGAAAAAGTAATATTTTCAAGGCTAGAAAAGTCATGAACATAAAAATATCCTTCTAGTATATTTAACCATTTATCTATGGCGTTTACATCTATTTGGCCCTCAAACATGGGAATGTCAAAGTTTACTTGTACCTTAAAAGCAGTGGTGCCTCCAGAGTGGCTGTTGGATGTGGATGCACCGCCGGTGGGCAACCGTTGAAGGATCTCGACAAAGTTATCCATCATCGCATTCCTTTGTTTCTAGAGGGCCTCCTTCAAAAATATTTTGATAGGATCTCCTTCTCCCTTATATTTATTTTCTTCCCCCATGGGATGTCGTTGAGATTTGTAAGGCTAGCCTTGGAAAGGTTCAACAAGTTCAACTCCTAACTCCTTATATCCCGACCTCATTGGGGACATGCAAAGAAAAATAGAGAAACAAAAGACCACTCTGATACCACTAATCTGAATTTAAATAGGAATGCAACAAATTACAAATATAGCCACATAGACAAAGGTGCACCTGAAATAACACTTCATTTCATTAATATCAAATACTGAAATATGCTTACAAACATAATGGAAATAACACTAGCTAGGGTGATGGTAGCTTATCTCTGAGAAGAGATGTGGTTGCTACATGCCTCATAACTGTGTTACAATGAGGCTTGAGGGTCTATTTATTATTGAGAAGCAATGGAAAACCCCAAACATCCAAAAACCTAACCCTAGAAGATGAAACACCAAACTGTGTGCCCCGTTGGGGTAAATTGGTACATCAACTTCCAGAGGTTGTAAATTTGGCATACAATCTTCATTTGATGTGGATGATACTTGTTAGAAATATCTATCCGAGGACTACAACTGATGACAATATATATTAAGATGAAAACTACTATTTTCTACCAGTGATTTTCCAAAAAAATTCATTTAGGGCCTCAAAATGGCTCTGAATTCAAGACATGAAAAAATTCCAAAAATAGTAAAGTAAGTTACAATTAAGGAAACTAAAAAACTGAAAGAAGCATTGGTGGGGTCCAAGTGGAAAAGGTGGGTGGCCACCAATATCCACATGGATCAAGTCCATAGCTGAAGTAGAGTCAAGGGTCCAGGCCAGAGCCACATCTCCATCTAGATATCTCGATGAGAGAGGGATGGAATCATATTCTGCATAAGTAACTACAGATTGGTACTCAAGTTCTGCTGCATAAATAGGGTATGCCATTCCACCCACTTACCCTTCCTCTAATGTGGCGGTAGAGGGGGGTAAGGGCCAAGGATAAGAAAAACATTGGGTTCTGAAAGAACCTCTTCAAGGAGTGACCTTGGAAGATGAAATGACATCAATATGAGAAATAGAAGAAGGAATATCAAAAGTACCCATTAATGAGGAATACATTCCAACTCCCAAATTCTCCATAGGATGCTTGGTATTCTTCACCAACAGGACGGTAGAATTAGAAGATGCATTGGGACCATTAAGAGAATAAGACATTTTATCAATCATAACAATTATCCCTTTATGGGGGAATCATAGGACACGAAAAAATGATTAAATAATAACATCCATTTCATAAACCAAATTTTAACCCAATAATATATTATAATCAAAATTGGCATCGACTATTTCCACCTTGACATTGACGACCTTACCCCCAACACAAACGAGAAAAGCTGGAAGAATTCCATAAGGCCTATGAGAATGACCATTGAATGTAGTAAGGAGAGTAGGGGAAGGAATGACCTTTGGAGATCCAATAGCCTTCCAAGATGACATCTACATAACACATGTGGAAGCCCCTTCATCAACTATAGTTTGAAAGGTATTCATTTTCCAATATGTAGATTTAATCTAGAAATCCATGTGACGAGGGAGTCTCTTCTTAGCATTTGACATATCAAATCTTATAACAAGATATTTTTTTGGATCCACTACTCCAATCACAATGAGAAATGCACTCCTTTGCACATGACACGATCGGGGTACCTCTAACGCTGACATGGCACAAGGGCTTTGAGCCAGATATTCAACTATAGAGTAGTTATGGGCAGCACTAGCATTGGGATTAATAGTAGAATGTTTTGTACAGCCTTTTGACATCTGAGGTATATGCTCAAATACGAGCCTCTCAATATGGATTGGCTCTGAATATTACAAGTGGTCTTAGCATTAGAAGGTTTAGGTTGACCATAATCATGTGACCTTGTAGAAACATCAACATGAAACCTTACCATATAGACATTTGATGTAGATTCCCCTTCTAGGTTTCCTCCTATGGGTTTTCTAATACCAATGTTAGCACCAACAAACATTTTCTACCCTTGGAGAAAAGGGTTAGTCAACATAGCCCGGGAGCTCGAAGAACCCTGTTGAGCTAATAAGCTCTTATCATCTAGAATCTTAGCGAAAACATGGATATGATGATCTCCACTGCATAACTTGCATATGAACCTTACTTTCTTTTTTGATTCCTTCTTTCCCTCTCTAGTATCATTACTGGATCTATTCGCATTCCCTTTCATAGCCTTATATTTCTTCTTAATACGTCCCTTCTTCTTCCCATCAGATTGTTGGTTTCCTTTGGGGTTCAAAGATTGAACAACATTAACTATTAAAGGCTTGATGGGATGGGGTCCCCAGGGGTAGAATTAAAGAAATTTAGTCATTTTTTCTAAAGAATTTCTTAAAATATGTAAAGTATTTCTGAAATGTGGATGCAGGTCGCGCAGATAGGTAGGATTCAAAAGGGTCTTAGCCCCTTGTTTTGGTTGGTTTTGAAGACTCGCTCATAAGCCGAGGGCCATGGTATTGTATTAGAAAATCTATAAATAGTTGAGTCATAATGAGTCTTAGGTAACTTTAACGGGGAAATAGAGAAGATAGAAAGAGGAATGATTGAATGATGTTGTAAGGCTTTGGTAGATAGGAAGGTATGTTCCTATCAGGTAGTGAAGGAAAGGCTTCGTAGCTGAGTGCGCGGAGGCCTAGGGATTCCACAACTGAGTGCGTGAACCCCTGCAGCTGAGTGCACAGGGTGGTTGAAGTCTGTAATGAAATTATTCTAACTAATAAAGATTGATTTTGGGTTGGAAATACTTGCATCTATGGTTGATCTAATTGTCTATTTATCTTGCTCTAGATACTATTTCCTTGAACTTATGTGTCTTACCCACGCAAATTGTGTTAATTGAATATCTTTATACTTAATAAGATGATTGAGTGATGTACGAGAAGTTCTAGATCTAAACTGAGTTGGTTAGGATAAGAAAGACAAGTCTGTGCGATGATAGATCTAGATCCAGAAACCCTAAAAGACCTGTCTACATGCGCAAAATAGTAGTTCTATGCTCTTAGGGTCTGCATAAGGGAATTGACTTGTTTTGCAAAGGTGTGTAGGTACTTAGCGCTGAGTTTAGGGTTAAATATTTGTTGGAAGGTTAGAATTGCACAGAAGAAGATCTAGGGCATTGGAAAACATCACACTAGTCTCTGGATGTAAAAAATTGGTTCTTGCATCCCCTAATACTACTTCGGGTGAGACTACAACCTGCACCACTTAGGTTGTTTTCGAAAGGGATAGAAGTGTAGGGTTTTGTTGGTTGGCGAAACTAACTCCAATCCTAGGTCAGGACACCCTAAGCCAACAAATGGTTTCATTGTCAGGAACAAGATTTTCTTAAAGAGATGTGTGATGTTGCATCATTGGAATCCATCTAAGAAAGAGATCGAAAAGTGGTTAGATCGGAAGATCCATGAGTTTGCAGCTCACGAAAATAGGAATATGTGCCTATCGAAGGAGGATTGGTTGAATAGGTATCTATATATAGAGGTACACGAAATTTTATTTAGCAATTTTCCAACTGAATTATATGAGTGGTTAGCTAAAATGGAAAACATTCAAGGAAGGTGGAAACTCAATAGTCCTATAGTGTGGACAACATAATTGATGCGAAGACTAGATACATTCAATAACAAGACCACACGGGCTGTCGATCACTGTCTTGATCGAATTCTGGGAGGATTTGTTATTGAATTTGCATTAGACACATCAATTAGTTATAGCGAGGTAGAACAAAAATTCTTCAAAGAACTATGAGGTAAGTATGACAGGTCATTGAACACTTGGATTAAGATGATGTTGTGTGAAAAGTGGCTAATGGAATTACCTTGATGTTCAGAGCTACATGAAGTGGAAGATTCTTTAGAAATCGTGAAGAATTGGGACCAGAGTGTAGCCCATTGATTGGACCTCCTTCAAGTGATGATGAAGGGGTGGTGTAGACTACATTATGAAGTGTTGTTCAACTAATAACTAAGGGTATTCCTAGAACACATCATGCATCCACTCCACCTCCACCTCCACCTCCACCGCATACACCTTCACCCACACCTCCACCGCCACTCCCACCATTCAACATGGATAACGCAATGAAGACTCCTATTTTGAAGAGCATAGGAAGTGAAGATCCAAAGAAGTTCTGGTTTGTTGTGACTACTATATGGATGTTGGGACAGGGTCCCTTATGGTTAATTTTGAGGCAAAAGCCCAAGTTTTGGGGTAGAAAGCCAAAGTTTTTGTGATGTAAAGTGTAAAGTCTCCACAAGTTATGGTCACAAAGTGCATATATAATAAGTGTCATCAAGGTATTTTCCTTACTTTTATGTAAGTTGTGTCAACTTGTATAAACCTACCCATGGTTCGTGGACCATGGGATTGTATAAAAAGGAGAGTCTTAGAATGTCTAAGGCAGTTCAATTAAGTTCGTAGTTAATGTAATGGGTCATTAGAAGTGAATGGCGAAGAGACTTAGAGTAGAAGAGAGGCTCTGTAGCTGTGTACGCAGAGGCCTAGAGTAGAGTTTGTAGCTGTGTACGCAGAGGCCTAGAGTAGACTTTGTAGCTGTGTTCACGGACCCCGGTAGCTGAGTGTGCAAGGTAGTCTTGAGTTTGCAAGAAAATCTGAAGTATCAATAAAGAGACTATTATGGAAATATCTATGTTTTATCCATTTACTTCTGTTATGCATGAATGTGTTTATGTTATGATGAATATTGGGTTTATGATTTAATACTGTATTGGTGCATGATTCTGCATGGTTTACGTTGTCATATGAACACAAGTAATAATATCTGTTTACATGATGAATATCTTAATGCATGTTAAAGATATCAGACACTTAAGCCAATCTGGGTAATAACAGAATTAGGAGTGATTACATAATACAGAGGCATGTAAGTGGTGGATTCACCTATTTAGGGTCAGTGAAAGACAGTTGTAGACCTTCACCAAGGTCTAGAGGTTGATAAGAGGGATTTATATTGATAAGTTGTAAGGGATTATCGAACTGTGCAGAGGTAGATAAGCAATATAAAATGACATCATAACAATCTCTGGGTTTGGAAACTTGGTTCCATTAGCCCCCCATACCACTTCGAGTGAGACTTCAATCCACGCTCCATGAATTGATTCCAAAAAGGCCAGTAGTGTAGGGATTTGTTTGGAAATCTTAACTGTGAACCTAGATCATGACCAACCAAGACAACACATGATTCTATTTCCTGGACTGGGATTTGCATAAAGATATGTGTGATGTCACATCACTGGAATCCAACTAAGAAATAAATTGAAGATTAGTTGGATAGGAAGATCCATGAATTCAGAGTGTAAGAGAACAGGAACCCGTGATTGACAAAAGAACAGTGGTTGGATAGGTACCTATACACATAGATCCATGAAATTTTCTTTTGTTCCTTCCCTGTCGAACTATATGAGTGGATCGCTAAATTGCCAGATGACTAGGGAAGGTGGAGACTTGACGGTCGAATAGTTTGGACCCTTGAGTTAGTGTGAAGGTTGGAAGCCTCTAAAGATAAGATCACATACGCTATCAATAACTGTCTTGATCATATCCTTGGATGGTTTGTGACAGAGTTCACGGTCGATACCTCGGTCATCTACAACAAAGCAGGGCGATGCTTCTTCAAGGGACCGTGAGGTAAGTATTTGAGATATGTAAATACTCGTATTAAAAGGATCTTGTGTGAAAAGAGGGTTATGCAATTACCTTGATGATTGGAGCTACGCGAAGTGGAAAGTTATTCAGGGATAGAAAGGGAATAGGACCTTAATATAGCTCGCTGATTGAGCCTCCTCTAAGTGATGATGAAGAAGCATAGGCTTCTCTGCAGAGCGCTGTCTAGTTAATAAGGTGAGGGTTCTAACGAATACCTCATCCACCCACACCACCTCTATCCTCACCACCATCGCATACACCTTCACCCACACTTCCACCACCTCCACCACCATTCAATATGGTGAATTCAGTAAAATTTCCCATTTTCATGGGCTTGGGAAATGACAACTCGGACTAGTTTTGGTTCATTATGAAGGCTGCGGGGGAAGCCCAGGGCATTACAGATGATTAGATGAAGAAAGAAACATTGGTTACTACTTTAAAGGAACATGTGCTAATGTGGTACATTAATTACTACACTGATAACCCAACGACTGTGTTAGCAGACATTCATACTGCACTGAATAAGGAATTTAGTAGGCCCAAATCTGAAGCACAATCGATTGTTGGGTTCAAAGAGTTAATGATGAAGCCTTGGGAGACACCCTGGGAGCTGGATCAAAGATTGAAATGCAAGATCCATGAATCTAACATGAATTTACTGATGGGTAGCACCGTGAATGGTTTGTGGCTTCACTCTTGCCTCATATAAGGGTTGCTTTATCATAGCAAAATATTGGGACCCAGGCAGAGACCCTGGAGATTGCAATTAGATTGCATGAGACACCAATTCAAGATGTTTCTTTGCGAGTTCAATAGATTCACATGGAGTTGCAGAACCTTTACCTAGAATTCCAAAGTCTGAAGAAGGATAGAGTGGCTCGGCCGTAAGTGCGTGAAGATGTTTGGTGTTTGAAATGTAAGAGTGAGGGGCATGATAAATATCATTACCCTATCTTAGTGAATTTTGTTGCAGGATGAGCGTTGATGCCTCTGAGGGTAGAATCTCAAGTAGGGCCAAGTGCAGGGCCCACACTGTTGTGTTCTATCTATCAAGTAGATGGAAAACATATGACAGATAATTGCCACTTGCTACAAAAATTTGTACAAATACTGCAACAGCTCTTCTGCAATTTCTGCAAATTGGTAGGTCATGAGGAGCGCAATTGTCATAGTTACGAGTTAATGATGAAAATAATCCTTGCATATCAAATGTAGACAGAGACTTGGCCTTCGGATCAAGGCTCTGGGGGGCCGTGAGGAGGATATCAGGGGCACGGATGAGGCCGAGGTGGAGGAGGACTTGCACAAGGTCAGGGCCAAGCTATTTGATACAATTGTGGGGGGCCAAGACAGTATCCATGAGAATGTATGAACTTGAAGCACTTGTCATTCCAATGCCACCCTTAGTTTGACCACGTGATAGAAGACTTCCCTGTGTTAGTAGCTAAAATGTGTGAAAAGGGGATGAGCCTCAGTAGCCTACCCAGAATCTAGAGATGATGAGGGCTTAAGCCCATGAAGAGGATCCTAATGTGAATATTGTGCTACATAGTGGAATGACCACTGACAAAGATAAGGGAAAGAAAATAGAGGAAAGTGAATGGGTCTACAAAGCTCTAGAGAAGGAGGTCAGCTTTGATCTAGAATGCATGAAAGAAACCTTCATGGAAGTGAAGAAAAGATTCGCTGAGGCTTTTACCTCATGAGGTCAGGATAAGTAGTCTAAAGAAATGGACCTATCCATGCTTACTACCTTTTTGGAGACCTATATGAAGTTTCTACACAATATCAAGGATGTAAAAAGATTACAAGAGTTGATCAATAAATGTGCTAGTAATTCTCCTGAGGGACCATGCGTGGTCAGGAAAATTGGTAAGCATAAGGAAAGAACATGGCTTAAGATGAGACTCACCATGCAAATAGGAGATTATGAAATGGATCAAGTTATTCTGGATGCTGGGTCAAATGCAAATGTTTTTCTGAAACAAACATGGGAGAGAATGGGGAGACTTGTGCTACAGTAGTCTCATGTTTAATTGAGGATGGTGAATCAGCAAAACATTATCCCCATGGGAATATTGCAGGGAGTGACAATAGATATTGAAGGCACAAACGCATTGGAAAATTTCGATGTGATAGAGATTGTTGATGACAACACGACCTACCCCGTGCTCCTTGGGACTGATTGGGATATTGACATGAATGGGGTGATCAATTTGAAGAAATATACAATGTCATTTGAAATAAAATCATTCCACATAGTAGTACCTTTGGACCCTTCAGAAGGACTGTGCTATACTGAACCAGTCCGTGATTATGAAATTGATGATGATTTAGACCAAATTTATAAAATAATGGTATGAGATCAATATTGGGTGAATCCAACAGTTGATGGACATATTTCATGGGACTGCGAAAGCTCCTGCAAATTAGATATAGATGAGGAATTGGAACACTGGTAGAATCAATTGCACGAAGTGTCTACACTAGAATGTAACATGATGACCAAATCACTGTGTTGTGTATCATCGGAAGTAAGAATTCTGCCTTATTATGATGGTTTAACTGATGTTGATAAATTTTTGGATGCATTTGAAATGGAAGTGCCAAATAAGCATCGCTTCCAAGCCTTGGAGTTGGTACTACACCTCCAAGATGGTGGGCTATGTATAAAGACAATTTCCATGGTTGGCATGAATATAGAAGACTAATGAGGGTACTATTAGGTCACCCAAAGGTACGATTGACAGAGAAATATGATGGACAGAGTGATCCACGTGATCACTTAGCAAAATGGACTAATTCTTATGGAGTAGAACCACAACCAGAGTGGGTACATTTGTTCTGTGACACTTTGGATGTGATACTGATGAATTGGTACTTGGAGGCAGAGCTTCACCATGGCACAGACAAATGGGATATTTTGAAGTAGGGGTTCCTAATGAAATTCATTTTTGAGGATGGATTTGAGTGCATCTATGAAGCATTGTAGGAGGTCAAAGTAGCAATCTTCAGAATCTCGTAGGATCCCTTGGATTTGATTCAACCAGATTGGACGACATAACTGCGCCATGTGCTAGAGTGCTACAATGTGACTGTTGAAGAAGAAGAAGAGGATCTAAGGACCATTAATATCCTAGAGATAGAAGGCCGTCATGAAGTTGAGGGGCCACAGATAGAGAATCTAGATATCACCACACCGTTGAAAATACGACATGTGAACATTGGGATAGAGGCTGAGCTGAAGTTTGTGAAGATATGGGACTATTGGGATGATGCTATGGTGGATAAGGTCACTGAGTTGCTCCACGAGTACCAAGCTTTGTTCCCTACAAAATTTTTAGACCTGAAAGGGATAATATGTGATTTAGGAGTGATGAAAATAACGTTGAAACCAGACATGAAGCCTGTGAAAGAAAGGCCATATCACCTCAATCGTAAGTACAAAGAAAGGTTCCACTTAGAATTGGACAAAATGTTGGCAACAGGAATCATTGAACTAGTGGAGGAATCTGAATGGGTCAGTCATAAGGTAAATTAGGAAAAGAGGCAAAAGGAATAGATAAGGATCTGTGTAGATCTCAGGAATCTGAATGATGCTTGTGTGCATGATCCTTTTCCAGTTCCATTCACCGATGAAGTGTTGGATAATGTAGGAGAACAGGAAGCATATTCATTCACTGATGGGTTGTCAGGGTACCATCAGATCAAGATTGTGTCGGGAGAGAGGAGTAAGATGACCTTCACGGCCGAGTGGGGATGCTTCTAGTATAGAGTAATTCCTTTTGGACTGAGGAATGCGCCAACAATATTTTCACATGTAGTCATTGCGGTGTTCAAAGAGTTCATTCGAAATTTTTTGGAGGTATACTTTTATGATTGGATTGTGTTTGGATTGGTCAAACGCCATGTAGCTAGTTTGCGTTTGATCTTGGATACATGTCAGAGGTATCAGATCGCGCTAAATTTGAAGAAGTGTCTGGTTTGCATCCCTTTCAGAATCTTGTTGGGTCATGTAGTGTGTAGACAAGGATTAATGGTTGATCCAGCTAAGATCACATTTATAATCAATTTGGAGGCGCCACAAAGTGTTAAGCAACTGCGCAAAACTAGGGCATACTGGTTATTATTGAAAATTGATCTAGAGTTATGTTCAAATCACAGCGTCGATGGAGAAACTGTTGAAAAGGGACGCTACATTCTATTGGAATGAGGAACGTCAACAGAACTTGGATGTGCTAAAACAAAAGATGGTCACTGCATCGCTCCTAGTCTTCCCATATTGGGAGAAGGAATTTCATGTGCATGTGGATGCATCATGTATTGCACTAGGAGCCATACTGACACAAGCTAGCGAAGGAGAATTGGATCACCTGATAGAATTTAAACGCAGGAAGTTGTCGAAGGTGGAAAAGAACTATTCAACGATGGAGCACAAAGGGTTGGCTATGGTGTACACACTCCATAAGTTCAGGAATTACTTTCTTGACGGACACTTTAAGATGTATACAGACCATTCTGCATTAAAGTACCTACTCAACAAGCCTGTGTTGGGGGGGAAATATGCAGATGGCTACTATTGTTTCAGGAGTATGATTTTGAAGTCATTGTGAAGCTAGGGCACTTGAATGCAGGACCGGATCATCTGTCGTGCATTGAAATAGGTGAGGAGCTTGATAATTTGGAAGAAGGAGTGCCAGATGCATAGCTCTTTATGGTGTTCATTGCAAACAATCATTTTACATATATTATTCACTTCCTGACTATGGGATTTGCTCTAGAATGATACACGAGTCAACAGAAGAAGGAATTAATGGTGTGCACAACAGACTTTTTTTTTATTGTAGGTCACCTGTATAAGATTGGAGTGGATGAGATATTGCTCCGTTATGTGCCTGAGTTTGAACGAAGCAAAATCCTAGACAAAGCTCATGGGGGTGTTGCAGGAGACCATTATGTAGGAAAAGAAACAACACAAAAGATTTTACACGCTGGGTTGTGGTGGCCAACAATTTATAAGGATTCAAAAGCATACTGTAGGGTATGCGCTACATTTCAGAGGATGGACAAGCCATGATGGAGGGATGAGGTGCCTCTGAATTCACAAGTGTCATTGCAACCATTTGAAAAGTGGGCAATCAATTTTGTAGGACAAATTCAACCTCTAGGAAAGAGGACGGGTGCACGATATATCATCACCGCAACTAAGTATTTGACTAGATGGGTGGAGGCATAGCCCATAAGGGATTGTATAGCAGCAACAATAGTGAAGTTCCTATTCGAGTATGTGTTAACTAGGATTGGTTACCCAAATATTTTGATAAGTGATTACGGTACACACTTAATGAAACGATCAACATGCTAACAAAAGAGTTCCAAGTTTATCATCAGAAGATCATGGTATATCATCCTCAGGCTAATGGGATGATGGAAGCGTTTGATAAGATATTGGAGAGTGTTCTAACAAAATTTTTCAATGCGTAGAGGAATGATTGGGATGTGCACATACCAGTGGTGTTATGGGCTTATAAAACTTCTTGTAAGAAGCTAACTCGACATACACCTTTTTTACTGGTTTATGCCATAGAAGTTGTGATGTTGATGGATTAAAATGTGCCTAGTCTATGGATAGAGGTGTTCACAGGAATGGAAGACCACGGAGCCTTAGAAGAGAGACTCGTGCAGCTGACAAAGATGGAGGAAGATACATTCATGGCTGGATTCCATCAATAAGTTTAGAAGGAGCATGAAAAGGCATGGCACAATCAGCACATCAAACTCCACACCTTCAAGGTAAATGATTTTGTTTTATTATATGATTGCAAATTTGAGAAATTTCTAGGTAAATTTTAGATGCATTGGCTGCGAACATATGTGATCAAGGAAATTACCGATGGTGGAGTAGTTCAGCTTGTGAAATTGAATGGAGATCCATTTCCCAGAAAGGTAAATGGTAGTTGATTGAAGCCATACATTGGGGATCCAGCTAGATGACTATATGACATTAGCACAGTCTTAGCACTATAGGTAGTTGTAAGGAGGTGGGGGATTATAAGCTACACTACCCAAGTTGTATAGCTACATGATGACGGGCCTACATGGAATAGAAGGGTCTCATAGTGTCAACAGAGTCGTGAAGGGAGCTGCGCTACAAGACGAGAGACTACACAACAAGTGATTGTTACCATCACTGTTCATGATTGGACAGTGAGAAAACAGCTAGGAGGAGCAGCGAGCAGCATTTAAGGCTGAATTTAAGAGCGAGATCTTTGAAAATTTGCCACCAATGTAGAATTTATGAGGGAATTTTGGGGGGAATGGTCGAAATTGGATTCAAATTTGCCTATAAATTATAGATGGCCATCCAATGAGAGACACTTTGCATTCTGAGAGTTTATGTTTCATGTTGTTTGGTGTGCATGAACCGTGTGTTCTTTTAGGACTTGGTCACTAGTTTTGTATTTGAGAGGTTACCTAAGGATACCCAACAGCTCATTAACAACTTCATGTCTACACTAGCTGAGACCACTAGTGTTGGAGGGTCTATTGCCTCTGAGGGAGATTCCCCTAAGGTTGTGAGTTTGGAGGCTCCCATAGTATTATCTAAGTCACCAAGGTCACCTAGGCAAAATCCTATGCTAGCAATGGAGGTCCCCAAGCCAACGAAAGATAAACAAAAGAAGACAATGCCCGTGCATGAGTCACCTAGGAAACATCCAGCTACACAGGCCCGGAGAAAATAAAAGCCAACTACACGGGAAAAGGGAAAAGTGGTGGACCTGGAGGGTGATGAGGGTGTTGAAGACATAGATGTTGAGGGGGTTGACAATATCTCAAAGCTACTGGAGTACATCCCTCAATGCCAAGGCAAGGTGAAGGTCTCGAAGGATCCAGATGAGGGACAATTCCTCATGAATACCCCTTTGCTACTAGCAAACATATCGTTTGAAGGTTCACACTTGGCTCGTGTACCACATCTAAAGCTTGAGGATTGGGAAATGGGAGATGTGGAGCGGTTTCCCCACCTAGCTACCGATACATTCATGAAGCACATCTTCTACAAGGAGTCCAGTGTCATTGCACTAGAGATGGTGGAATGGATTCGGGGGGTAAATAAGGTGGATTATTGAACCTCCTATGGGTGCCACACTACCACCATGCACCTATAAACTTAACGATCGTCAAGAATTTGTTGTGCCTTGTGCATGGAGGGTGCTTATGGTTGGGTGAGTTGATACCAATCACTAATATCCTGATCCATAGGATCACATTACTCCCTCACTTTGGAATGAATCCAGCAAAGGCATTCGACAGTAAGACGAGCAAGCGTGAAATCATAGAGAAGATGAAGGATAAGTTCAAACTTGTCAAGAAAGTGTGCAAGTATTCCGTGTCTAGTATTATTGACCCTGTAGTGAAGATGGACACCCAAATTTTGGCTAGCAAGATAATGCGAAAGTGTCACACGGACGAGGTGTCGGCACCAGTGGTTTCACTACTGGCACAGTGTGTGGAGGGTGTACAGCTCAACTGGGTGTGCTACCTATGTAGGACATTCCTCGCAAACTACAGGGAGGCACAGGACCAAAGAAAGACATGTCATTATTCATGGCTACTCTTATCAATTGTGCTCATCGCATGGGAGTTGTTGGAGGATAGCCAGTTTCCTCCGATTCAGACAGATTTACTAGAAGCTTCGAAGTTTGCTTCGCTATGGGCCACAAAGGATGCCGCACAGGTTTGAGAAATCCAAGTTGTTTTGGTGTTGATGGAGGAAACCATCCATGCATCCATCAACCACAGTCCATAGTTATCACCAACTACTTTTGAGTAGTTATCTGGATACGCAAAGTTCAAAGTGGACTTCCACCAAATTTATATCCAGGTGCTAAAAGGATATGGACAAAAAGTGGTATGATATTCCTTACTTGGCTACAGATGATGCCATTGCCGAAGTCCTTAAGCGATGGCCAGCAAATTGGAACACACCATCAAGTTTGGCCGTTGAGACTAGCAAGTCCACAGAGAAGCAGAAGAAGGAAGCGGCCTGACTAAAGGTGCAACAATTAGTAGAGAAGAGGAAGAAGGAGACTAAGGAGAAGGCATGCATAGAAGCAAACCATGCTGCAAAAGAGAAAGCGAAGAAGGAAGAGCACGCTTTGATATAAGTTAGAAGTATCCTTTGCCCCAAATGGAGGATGATGAACAATCAGAACAGGGAGGTGGATATCTAGACAACACTCCTTTTCGCATAAAGCAACATAGGAAACAAGAAAAGGAGGTGCAATAAAAGAAGACCAAGGCCTCCAAATCATTGCTCGATCCAATCAACTTGATGGAGGGTGACTTGGACGATATTAGAGACAATGTAAGAGATACGATGGTGGAATTTCCGCAACAGTTTAAGCAGTAGCAAAAGCAGGCACTAAGTGCCATACAGATGGGTCTGCACGAGATGCAAACAACTAGCCTGCAAGAAGGTGTAGGGTAGAGAAGAGTGGCATCAACTATTTTGGTGCTGATAACCACTCAAGCAGTAGAGTTAGTTCAATCATTAGATCTACAGGAAGTCACGTTGTTGAACAGAGCTCTGAGTGTAGAGGTGGAAGCTGACAAGGATACTGACATCATGCTGAAGAATGTTGGCCTCAACTTGGCCATGCTCCCCAGTAAATTCTTTCACACCCTACAAGCAGATGTGATTGAATATATTAAGGCCCAAGAGGAGCATGCACTGATCATGATCATTGAGTAGAAAGTAAACGACAAATAGATATTCGTTGAGAAGAAAGCCGTGCTCGAAGCTTGGAAGAAGGTTAAGGAGAAGAATGAGGACACCGCAACAGTAGTAGTTGAAGCATGCATAACCATTCCAGAATTGTGTATCCCAGAAGAAGTGCCGGTGTGTAGGTTTTAACCCTGTACAGAAATTACCTGCATACGAATTCTAAAACAAAGAAAATAAACAATGCGAGAGCATAACACATATGCACAGAGATTTCCCACTAGATCCCAAAATTGGGACTACCAACTTGATTTTTCATTATGTTCCTTTCAACGTTACAATACATATTTATACATGCCGAAGCATCCAATACCATGGACCAAAAACCATCGCGTCCAAAACCATGGATCGAAAAACCATAGGTAGGTTCGCCCAACCTAATATAGGGTCCAAAAAAAAATATTCCTAGGGCACTACCCCTGACCCCGTAGAGGAGGGCTACCCACCCCCGTCAAACCCCCTGGACAGGGGAGGCTGTCGCCCCCCTGTGACTCCCCTACTACGGAATCGATGCAACGAAGTGGGGGCTCTGCCCCCCATCTAACCCCCCAGTTCACTACGTAGGTTAGTTGTGGAAAGAATATAACACAACCCAACAATCTCCCACTTGTTGTTTTCTTTCCACAGGGGGTCACACAAGAGCTTAGTCATTTTTCCAGTCCTGAAACGCCCATTGTTTCTCTACACCAAGAGAACTTATTAGAGCTCACATATTTTGTCAATGCATCTGCAGTATTCTTCAAAGTGTCCACCTTTACTAGCAACACCTTTTTGTCTTCTATCATATCCCTCAAAAAGTGATACTGAACATCAATGTGCTTTGTCTTTCAATGATAATCAGGGTTCTTTGCCAAGAAAATTGTACTTCGGTTGTCACAGTCCATCCTTATAGCTCCCTGTATTAACCCCATACTTGAACACAATCTTTGCAACCAGACTGCTTCCTTGCTTGCATGGGTGGCTGCCATGTATTCTGCCTTTGTAGTTGATAGTGCCACTACAGATTGTTTCTTACTCATCCAACTGACTGCACCTCCAAATAGGTTAAACACATACCCACTTGTAGATATTCTTTGATCCAGATCTCCAGCCAGTCTGCATCAACAAAGCCATGAATATCCAACACTCTGTCCAATCCTGGTCTTCCTTGGTAGCACAAACCATAATCACTAGTGCCACGCAAATACCTGAAAACCCGCTTCACCGTTGTCCAGTGCTCCTTCCCTGGTTTTGACATAAACCGGCTCAATACTCCCACTGCATGTGCAATGTCTGGTCTAGTACAAACCATTGCATACATCAAGCTACCGACTACACTTGCATATGGAACACGGACATGTCCTCTTCCTCTTCTTGTGTCTTGGGACACTGTTCAGTAGATAACCTCACACCTACAGGAATAGGAACCTTCACCGATTTACTATCCTTCATATTAAACCTCTGCAGTATTATCTCAACATACTTCCTTTGGTTTAACTAGAGCTTCCTCTTTGCTCGATCTCTTTTAATTTCCATGCCCAAAATATAGTTTGCAGCGTCGAGATCTTTCATGTCAAATTTGGAGGACAATTGGGTCTTCAAATCCTGGATAATTTCTTTGGCATTTCCAATCAGCAACATATCATCCACATACAACACCAAATAAATAACACGATCACCAATTAATTTAAAATACACACAGTGATTTGCTTTGCTTCTGGTGAAGCCAAGTCCCCATATAAATGTATCAAATTTATGATACCACATCCTTGGTGACTGTTTTAACCCATACAGAGACTTCTTTAACTTGCATACCAATTCTTTCTTACCCTTCACCGCAAAGCCTTCAAGTTGCTTCATGTATATTTCCTCTTCCAAATCCCCTTAAAGAAATGTTGTCTTCACATCCATCTGTTCTACCTCACAATCAAAAGCAGCAGCAATAGATAAAAGTAATCTAATAGAAGTTACCTTGGCAATAGGAGAAAAAATATCACCAAAATCAATTCCCGGAACCTGGGAATAACCTTTTGCTACCACTCGAGATTTGTATTTCTCCACCTTCCCTTCTACATTTGTCTTCTTCTTGAACACCCATTTGTTGCCAATGGGTTTCCTTCCAGTCGGCAACTCCACCAGATCCCAAGCCTTATTTTTGTGCAAAGATGCCATTTCATCAACCTTGGCCTCTTTCCAGAGTTTTCCATCCTCTGAATCCACTGCTTCCTACAGTTCTGGGATCATCATCAATAACAGACAAAGAAAAGTTTGAACAGAAAGCAGATGGACTATACCTTTCTGGCTATCTTCTTTCTCGAGTTGATCTTCTCACAGCCGGAGTTTGTGGCTCTTCATCTTCTGATCCCTCCTCTGCTACAGAGTCTGATTCTTCCTCCTTTAGTTCAAACTCTATCTTCACAGGTTCCTTTGGTTGGACTTCATGTTTAATAACATCTTTCACCTCTCTGAACACCCATCTCGACTGTACACAACCTTCCTTGTTACTGGGGTTCCAAAGCTTTAACCCTTTAAACCATCCTTATACCCAATAAAGATGCACTTTTCAGATTTACTATCCAACTTGGTTCGTTTCTCCTTTGGAACATGTACATATGCATCACATCCAAATACCCTCAGATGTGAAGAGAGGGTTTCTTACCAGTCCATACTTCTTGTGGAGTCTTATCCTCCAACATTGATGAAGGTGACCTGTTGACCAAGTAACATGCAGTATCCACCGCCTCTGTCCAGAATTCCTGTCCTAACCTGGCACCACTGAGCATGCTTCT
>APFE030433380.1:5150-41388 GCA_000404065.3 Pinus taeda | reverse complement strand
GCACCACTGAGCATGCTTCTTGCCCTTTCCATCAACGTCTTGTTCATTCTTTCTGCAACTCCATTTTGTTGAGGTGTATATGGAGTAGTTTTCTGCCGTGCTATACCACACTTCTTACAGAATTCTTCAAATTCCTTGCTGCAGAATTCTCCACCATTATCTGTCCTCAGCACCTTTATCTTCTTCTCTGTCTGATTTTCCACCAGAGCCTTAAATTCTTTAAACCTGTCAAAGACTTCAGATTTCTTCTTAAGGAATATATCCATGTATTCCTTGAGAATTCATCTATAAATGATACATAGTACACAGACTTACCCAGTGATGGAACTTTCACAGGTCCAAACACATCACTGTGCACAAGCTCTAATATTTGTTTCGTCCTCTTACCACCAGAGGGAAACTCACCCGATTCTGCTTCCCATATACACAATTGTCACAGAAATCAAAATCCAGAGAGCTATTACTCATACCTTCTACCATACCTTTACCATGAAGTATTCGAAGGCCCTTCTCTCCAATATGTCCAAGCCTTTGATGCCACAACCATGTCTTCTCTCTAGAGACTACTAGATTTTCTTCTCCACTTTCAGGAACCACAGAACTATTGCATGCACCCATAAACAACAGTGCTACCTTGCAGCTTGTACAGAGTTCCAATCCGAACTCCCCGCATCAATACCAGTGCTGCTCGAACCATCTTGCAGGTATCCTTCTCGAACACTGTCTTTACACCTGCATCATCCAACTTGCTTACAGAAATCAGATTTCTGGCCAACGCAGGAATATGCAGAACACCCGGAAGGGGTCTAACCCTTCCACCTTGCAACTTCAACTTTACTTTTCCGCGACCAATGATTCTAGCCTTCCTATCATCTCCTAAGAAGACATCACACCATCGTATTTCTCATACTTGCAGAACCACTCTCTATGGGGAGTGAAGTGAAAGGATGCACCTTAGACAATTAACCATGCCTCGTGATCTACATGTGTACTTGAAGAAGCCAAGTACACATCCCCACCTTCATCTGAGGTGGTTTTCGCCTCTGCAGAAGGACCATCATCAGATCCCTTTCCTTTATCAGGAGCTTTAGATTTACACTCCCTTTTGAAGTGCCCTTCCTTTCCGCATTTCCAGCACACTACCTTTATAGGTTTTCTTGGAGATTTAGATCTCCCTCTAGATTTATATCTCCCACTCGATGACTTATTTTTGTTTCTATTCTGGGACCGTCCTCGTACAAACAAGGCATCACCATTGTGGTTGTCCATATTTTTCCGTCTCATCTCCTCCGTCAGCAAGGCTGAGACTATTTCATCAAACTGCAAAGCAGGTGCATTGCTACCTATTGCAATAACCAGACTAACCCACGAATCTGGTAGAGAACACAACAAACTGATGCACTTATCTTCATCTGAAATTTTAATATCAACAGATGATAACTGACTTACCATAGTATTAAACGCATTTAGATGCTCTGTCACCGAGTCTCCATCTTTCATCCTTAGGTTATACATCTTTTTCCATGGGAATAATTTATTCACCAGAGACTTAGATTCGTACAAAGTCCCTAACTTGTCCCACAAAGCCTTTGCCATAGTTTCCCCTGATACATTCAAGAATACTGAATCTGAGACACACAATCGTATTGTGCTCTTTGCCTTCCAATCCAACTTCTTCCATTCTTCATCGGTAATTCTCGTTGGTTTAGTACCCGGATCTACCACGATCCACTGATCTTTATCCACCAACAGATCCTCCATCTTGAGTTTCCACAACTCAAAACTATGACCATTGAACTTCTCAATCTCGATCTTTCCACTCCTCGCCATCTTCTTTCACCACCAGAATCGATCTCCCACTAAACAGGGTCTACCACAGGCCCGAGCGAAACCCCTCAGCAACAAAGGCGTCCCCTTGAAGCCAAAATAGCTCTGATACAAAATGTAGGTTTTAACCCAGTACAGAAATTACCTGCATACGAATTCTAAAACAAAGAAAATAAAAAATGTGAGAGCATAACACATAAAACACATATGCATAGAGATTTCCCACTAGATCCCAAAACCGGGACTACCAGTTTGATTTTTCATTATGTTCCTTACAATGTTACAATACATATTTATACATGCCGAAGCATCCAATACCATGGACCGAAAACCATCACGTCCAAAACCATGGACCGAAAAACCATAGGTAGGTTCGCCCAACCTAATATAGGGTCCAAACAAAATATTTCCTGGGGTGTTGCCCCGAACCCCGTAGAGGGGGGCTACCCACCCCCCTCAAACCCACCAGACAGGGGAGGCTGCCACCCCACTACGCAATCGGCGCAGTGAAGGGGGGGCTCCGGCCCCCCTCTAACCCCCCGATTCACTACATAGGTTAGCCTTGGAAAGAATATAACACAACCCAACATGGTGGAGGACAAAATTAGGAAATTGGTAGTAGGTGTGTGTGATGCAAAAATAGAGAAGGCCAATGTTCAGTTTGAGCTGAACCTTTAAATCATAGAGCTTGATCTGAAGACACAGCCTTCAACTCCACTAGAGATTAGAGAATAGCGCGCGACAACTATAAAAGATGCAGTAGCAACAGTGGATGCTGTGGTGGCAGATTGCACCGTGATCTTTGAACAGGCGATGGAGGTCATTATGACTCTACAGGAGGATCCTAACCTGCATGGGTTGAACACAGAGGCCCAAGAATTGCAATATCACTATGACGAAGCTAGAGGGACAAGGCGCACCATCACCATATCGCAGCGACTGGCTAAGCCACATGAGGAAAAGCTGTTGCTCGAGAAGGTAGAGGTAACGTAATGGAAATAGGTGGTTCTCAAGGCCAGATTGGGGCCTTGGTTGGATGAGGCATATGTTATCTTTGTTGCCATTGAAGAGAAGCTGGCAGGCCTACAAAGGACACAGTCGAAGGTCAAAGCAGACAATGCAGGACCAACGACCAAGTAGGTGGTTGAGTAGCTGAAGTAGGTAGCCACATAGAGTGCGGTCAAAGGTAGCAATATTGCAAGTCAATATGGGAGGTCTCCACACTAAGATATTTATGCAAGCTGAGTGACTCAGGGGTGAGTCACGATATTTGTGTTCAGGGCTTGTTTAGACAGGGTCACCTACGGTCAATTTTGGGGCAAAAAGCCCAAGTTTTTGTGATGTAAAGTGTAAATTCTATGTAAGTTATGGTCATAGAGTGCGTAGATAATAAGTGTCATGAAGGGATTTTCACTTCTTTTATGTATGCTGTGTCGGCTTGTATAGACCTACCAATGATCTGCAGACCATGGGATTGTATAAAAAGGAGAGTCTTAGAGAGTATAAGGTAGTTCAATGAAATTCATAGTTGATGTAATCGATCATTAGAAGTGAAGAGAAAACAGTCTTAGAGTAGAAGAGAGGCTTTGCAGCTGCGTAGGTAGAGGCCTAGAGTAGAGTCCACAGTTGTGTGTGGGGACCCTTGCAGCTGAGTGCGCAGGGTAGTCTTGAGTCTGTAAGAAAATTTGAAGTATCAATAAAAAGACTATTCTAGAAATATCTATGTTTTATCCATTTACTTCTATTATGCATGAATGCATTTATGTTATGATGAATATTGGGTTTATGATTTAATATTGTATTGATGTGTGATTCGGCATGGTTTACATTGTCATATGAACACAAGTAATAATATCTATTTATGTGATGAATATATTAATGCATGTTAAAGATATTAAACAATTAACTTGATCTAGGTAATAACAGACTTAGGAGTGATTATAGAGGCACGTAAGTGGTTTATTTGCATGTTTAGGGTCCACGAAAGACAGTCGTAGACCTTCATGAAGGTCTAGAGGTTGATAAGAGGGAGTCATATTGATAAGCCTTAAGGGCTTATTGATCTACACGAAGGAAGATTAGGGGTATAAAATGACATCATAACCATCTCTGGGTGTGGAAACTTGGTTCCAGCATCCCCCCATACTTCTTAGGGTGAGACATCAGTCCACGCTCCATAGATTGATGCCAAAAGGGCTAGTAGTGTAGGGATTTGTTTGGAAAAATTAACTCTGAACCTAGGCCAGGACCCACCAAGCGAACAATTAGGAGTGCAGCAAACCACTAATTATAATATAAATAAGGAAAAGTTGGTTACCACCTTGCAGGATCACACGCTAACCTGGTACATTAAGTATTGTGCTAAAAATCCTCATGCATCATTAGCAGAGACTCAAACAACTTTGAATAAATAATTTAGTAAACCTAAATCTGAGGCGCAGTCAGTGATTGAATTTGAGGATATCCTAATTAGATTTGAGGAGACACCTTGGGACTTTGATCAGAGGTTGAAGTGTCAGATCAGATAGCCTAACATGAAAATCTCAGATAACCATCATCGTGACTAGTTTATCGCATTACTTTTGCCTCATTTAAGAATTTCTCTGTCACACGAGAATATAGAAACGCAGAGAAAAGTCTTTGAGATAACGATGAGGTTTCAAGCATCACCTATTCAGGATACAAACCCAGGGGTACAACAGATTCCCTTACCATTAGCGAATCTGCACCTAGAATTACAAAGTTTAAATAAAGAAAGGGAGACTAAACCAACAGTTAGCAGAGAGGTTTAGTGCTTGAAATGAAAAGGCCACGGGCACAATAAAGATCATTGCCCAGTCTTCACGAATTATATTACAGGGGGGTGGGGTAGCCCCCGTGAAGCCAGAAGCCCCCGCCAAGCCAACCACAGGAGTTGCACTATGGTGTGCTATTTGTCAAGTCACTGGGTAACATGTAACAGATAACTTCCACTTACCTCAGAGGTTTGTTCAAACACCCCAATAGTTGTTCTACAATTTTACAAATCTATGGACCATGATGAGCGCCACTGTAAAAGTTATGAGCTAAATATTGAAAGAACCCCTGATTACCATATGCAACCAGAGACTTGGCCTCTAGATCAAGGTGCAGGGGGAGTTCACTGGGGTTTTGAAGGTTGAGGATGAAGACAAGGACCTGGTAGAGGTCGCAGCCAGATTATTTTCTACAATTGCGAACTCCAGGGGAACTTTGCGCGAGACTGCTTGAATCCTACACACCCGTCACGTCAATACTGTAGACAATTCGACCATTCCATAAAAGAATGTCCAATGCTAATAGCTAAAATGAAAGACAAGAAAATGTAGCCTCAACAGCCTACACAGAATTTGCAAATGATGAGGGTTGAGCGCCATAAGGAGGATTAGAGCATTAATATTGTACTAAGGAGTGGAATGTCGAATGGCACAAATAAAGGTAAGTAGCCTGAAGAAGATGGATGGGTCTACAAATATCCTAAGAAACAAGTCGCCTTTGACCTTAACCATGCCAAGGAAACACTTATGGAAGCCAAGAAGATCTTCACTGAGGCCTCCACCTTAAGAAGCCAGGAAAATACACTAGAGACAAGTGTGACACAAGAGGTTGATCCTTCCATGGTCACCACTTTCTTGGAGACCTGCATGAATTTATTTCACGATAGAAATGCTATGGAAGGATTGCAAGACTTAATAGACAAGTGCACCAATAAGGAAAAGACTGCTACAGAGCAACACACAGTTAGAAATATTGGTAAGCATAAGGCACGAAAAAGACATGATATTGTTAGAAAATTATATATTACGGAGCAATGGAACACATAAAATATTGCAGAAATATAAACAAAGAAAATGCATAAAATAGGAGAGACACAAATATACGTGGTTCACCCAGTTTGGGCTACGTCTACCCCGAACAGCCAGTATTTCCTTTCTATTATCCAGCAAAATGAAGAGACACAACCTACAACAGATCTATTGTAATATCCTTTGTTTTCTCTCACAGTCTCACCTCTCTGCTTCTCGCTCAAAGAATACACATATATTACACAAACTCAATACAATGCCCTCATACAAAGAGACAGGTTTCCTTCTAGGGAAAAAAACCGTAAACTAAACATAAGTTCTACCATCAGATCATCCGCCTAATAAACAACCCAAATTGACTAGAAATTACTATACTTTTATAAGGCAATTTTACATATGTTTTTAGCTTCGGGGGCGCTGCCCTCAAACCCATTCCGAGGGACCACTGGCCCCTGGACCCCCCAGCCAGGGGGGATCAACCCCCATGAACCCCTGTATGGGGGACAAGTCCCCCTCACACCCCCTCGCGTGGATGGGTGTACAAACTTCCTAGGGTATACATCCGGCTGAAACAAAGACCTCTAAACAATCATGCTCCGCACTCAACAATATCCCACTTGGAGAATGATTGTAGCAGCTCCACCGTTGCTTCATTTGTTGGACAATGACTCCTCTTTGGACCAGGCTATTTCTCATCTTCATTGTCATCCTTGAAGACCAATTGAAACTGAGCATATTCTCAGTTTCTCCCTGGTTACAACTTTTGTTAGCATATCTCCAGGATTCTGGCTAGTGTGTATCTTTTCCAGCTTCAACTCTCCATCTTCCAACACTGATCATATGAAATGGTACTTGAATTGTATGTGTTAAGTCCTAGAATGAAATGTTGAGTTCTTTGCAAGATGAATGGAACTTTGGCTATCACTATGTAACGTGCCCATATCATGCTCCTTACCCTATTCACCCATAAACCTTCGTAACCAAATCATTTCATTACTAGCCTCTGTAGCAGCAACATACACTGCTTCTGTTGTTGAAAGTGCAACAACACTTTGGGTTTTTGAAACCCAACTGACAACAGTTCCACCAATAGTAAATACATATCCTGTAGTGCTCCTCCTATTATCTCTATCACCTGCCATATTTGCATCAACATATCCACGTAGAGAAATATTTGAACCACCAAAGCATAATGCTTGATTTGTGGTACCTTTCAAATATCTGAGAATCCATTTCACTGCCATCCAATGTTCCTTTCCTAGATTATTCATTTACTTGCTTACAACTCCCACTGCATGTGCAATATCAAGCTTTGTGTAGACCATTGCATACATTAAGCTTCCAACTGCTGATGCATATGGAACTTTAGACATATAATCCATGTCTTCATGGTTCTTTGGGCACATTTCCTTACTAAGGTTGAAATGGCTAGCAAAAGGTGTACTAACTAGTTTTTCATTGTGCATATTAAACCTTTTCAACACCTTTTGTATGTACTCATTCTAAGACAATGTTAATTTGCAATTTTTCCTATCTTTAGTTATTTTCATAACAAGGATTTGTTTTGCAGCTCCCAAATCCTTCATTGCAAATGAATTTGCCAATTTTCTTTTCAGCACATTTATTTATTTCATGTTAGACCCCATAGCAAGCATGTCATCTACATACAATAACAATATAATATAGCTGCCATCATTTTGTTTTTTCAGATAAACACAATGATCAGAGTGATATCTAAAATAAACTTGTTCAGACATAAACTTGTCAAATTTTCGATACCACTGCCTTGGAGCCTGTTTGAAACCATACAAGCTCTTCTTCAACCTGCACACTAGTTTCTCCTTCCCTTTCACTTCATATCCTTGCGGTTGCTGCATATATGTCTCTTCCTCCAAATCCCCATGGAGAAAGGTTATCTTTACATCTAACTACTCAAGATGTAAATCTTCAACTGCTACTAGACTTAAAATAGTTCTGATTGAAGTCATTTTAGCAACAGGAGAAAATATTTCATTAAAATCAATACCTTTCTTCTGTGCAAACCTCTTCACCATAAGTCTAGCTTTGTACCTTTGTTTTCCTCCATCTTCTTCCTTCAGCCTGTAAACCCATTTATTCTTCAATGCAGTTTTTCCTGCAGGCAACCTGACTAAGTCCCAAACCTGGTTATGCATTAAGGAGTCCATCTCTTCTTCCATGGCTACCTCCCACCTCTTCCTGCTTTCAACCTGCATTGCTTCTTCATAACAATTGGGTTCACAAGAATCAATCAACAATAAATAATATAATGAAGGAGAGTATCGTTCAGGGGGTCTACTTATCCTTGTAGATCTTATAACACCACTTTTAGGTGTTTGGGGTGCCTGTTGCTATTGTCATGGTTACTATTATTGTGGTTTTTGATTATTATTATTTTCGGGCACCTTTACTTTTTTAGTGATTTCATTAAGAACTGCATATTCCTTGTTTTCTTTTTCCTGTTTCTTTTCCTGCAACCGATTCTTATACAAGACCTTTTCATTGAATATTACATGTATGCTCCTAATGATTTTGTGATTTTTGTAATCATATAAGTGATAACCAAAATCATTAACACCACATCCAATAAAGGTACATTTCTTTGACTTTGCCTCAAGCTTTGTTTTATTTTCTTTATCAATATGGACAAAGGCCTCACATCCAAAAGGCTTTAAAAAAGAGTAGTTTACCTTTTTACCTATCCATGCTTCCTCTGGAACACCACCATCCAAGGAACTTGAAGGCACTTTATTTATTAGATAAACAACAGTATCTACAACATCTGCCCAAAACTGTAAAGGCAATCCTGCATGCAATCTCATGCACCTTGCACGCTCCATGATTGTTTTGTTCATCCTTTCTCACACACCATTTTCTTGTGGTGTTCTTGGAACTGTCTTCTCTCTATGAATTTCATGCTCTGAATAGTACCTATCAAATTCTTTGCTGCAATATTCACCTCCATTTTCTGATCTAAGACACTTCAATTTCTTTCCCTGTCTCAATCTCAACCAAAGCTTTCCATTTCTTGAAAGTATCAAATACATCAGATTTATTCTTAATACAATAAATCCAAGTTTTTATAGTTGCATCATCAATAAAAGTAACATAATAATGAGAGCCACTGAGAGATGATACCTGAGCAGGTCGCCATACATATGTATGCAAAAGCTCTAATTTTTCGCTCTTCTTTTCTTTCCCAACTCTGAGAAATCTGTCTCTCTTCTGTTTTCCATAAATGCAATTCTCACAGAAGTCCAAATCCACATTTTTCAAACCTGACAACAAATTCCTTGAGTGAAGAATCTTCATCCCCTTTTCACTCATGTGACTGAGCCTATGATGCCATAATGCTGCATCTGCTCCTTTGGAAGTTAAAGCATTAACAGAGTTAGAAATACCATTGCATAAATATAATGTACCAACCTTTTCACCTCTTGCTATTACCAGAGCTCCTTTGGTGACCTTCCAAGCTTTATCTATGAAAGTTGTCACACAACCTTCACCACCTAACTGCCCTATTGAAATCATATTTTTCTTTAGATCTAGAACATGCCTTACCTCCTTTAGTAGCCATTGGTTTCCATTCTACTATTTTACAAGAACCCTACCCATTCCAACAATTTTACAGGGTTTATCATCACCTAAATGAACTTGTCCAAAATATCCTTGAACATAGTCATGAAAGTATTTCTTATCATGTGTGGCATGGAATGAGTCCCCTGAATCTACCACCTAGGAATCAGTAATATTTTCGAAAGAAAGAATCAAAGCATTTTGTAACACCTCACTTGTCACATTTGCTTCATGATTGTTTTCTTGTTGTGCATCTCCTTCTTTTCCCTTCTGAGATCTACAGTCTTTCTTTAGGTGTCCTTTCTTTCCGCATTTCTAGCACACTATCCCCGATCTGGACTTGGATCTGCCTTTCCTTTATTTACTATGATATCCTGAGCTCTTTCCTCTATCCATTTTTCGTCCCCTAGATTCTGCACTCAAATCATTACCCGATGTCTCAACGGAGCTTTTCTGTCGTATTTCCTCACTAATGATAGCACCGACAACATCATCAAACTTTAAAGTACTAAATCCAAAAACAGAGTTACTAATGGCCATTACTAAACCATTCCAACTTTCTAGTAATGAGCACAAGAATAACAAAGCTCTAACTTCATCATCAAAGTTTACCCCTATAGAACATAACTGACTTGTAATAGTATTAAAATCATTTAAATGGTCTGCAACAAATCCACCTTCCAACATATTCATATTAAATAATCGTTTCATAAGAAATACCTTGTTTGAGGCTAAGGGTTTTTCATATAGTTTCTCCAATGCCTTAATCAAACCCTCTGTCGTTTTTTCCTTCGAAACGTTGAAGGCGACTGACACTGTGAGGCACAACCGTATTGTTTTGAGTGCCTTTCTATCGAGAAGGTTCCATTCTTCATCTGTCATACCCGTTGGCATCTTTGTTTTTCCGCCCAATGGTAGGTATAGATATTTCTAATACAAATAATCTTCCATCTGCATCTTCCATAGCTAGAAGTTTTGGCTGTAAATTTCTCGGCCCTAAACTTACCATCCTCTGCCATTGCTCCCACTCAAACGAGGAACCCTTCTTTCCTCCAAGTTTATCAGCCAAGTAGACCTTCAGCTCTGATACCAGTTGTTAGAAAATTATATATTACGAAGCAATGGAACACATAAAATATTGCAGAAATATAAACACAAAAAACGCATAAAATAGGAGAGACACAGATATACATGGTTCACCTAGTTTGGGCTACGTCCACCCCGAACAACCAGTCTTTCCTTTCTATTATCCAGCAAAATGAAGAGACACAACCTACAGTAGATCTATTGTAATATCCTTTGTTTTCTCTCACAATCTCACCTCTCTGCTTCTCGCTCAGATAATACACATATATTACACAGACTCAATAATGCCCTCACACAAAGACAGGGGTTTCCTTTTAGGGAAAAAAACCCTAAACTAGACATAAGTTCTATCATCTTATCGTTTGCCTAATGAACAACCCAAATTGACTAGAAATTACTATACTTTTATAAGTCAATTTTACATCTGTTTTTAGCTTCGAGGGCACTGCCCCCTAACCCCCACCAGGGGACCACCGACCCCCGGACCTCCCAACCAAGGGGGATCGGCCCCCCAGAACCCTCGCGGGTGGGACAAGGCCCCCCCACGTGGAGGGGTGTCCAAAATTCCTGGGGTATACATCCGATTGAAACAAAGACCTCTAAACAATCATGCTTCACACTCAACAGAGATGTGGCTAATCGCGTAGATAGGTAATTATGAAATGGACCAAATCATTTTGGATTTGGGATCTGATGTGAATGTTCTACCAAAAAAAACATGGGAAATAATGGGGAGACTTGCATTGTGGTGGTCACCAATTCAACTCAGGATGGCGAATCAACAAAAAATCATCCCTATGGGATGATTATATGCAATAATGGTTGATATTGAAGGTGTGAGTGCATTAGTAGACTTTGAAGTTATCAAAATTGTTGATGACAATAATCCCTACCCTGTGCTCCTAGGAATTGACTGGGCTATTTATATTAATGGGGTCATTAACTTGAAGAAAAGGAAAATGACCTTTGAAAAGAAATCACTTAGAGTCATAATGCCATTAGATCCTGTGGAAGGAGCATGCTATAACAAACTTGTCCACGATTATGTAGAAAGTGATGACGAGCTGGATCAAATATACAAAATAACAACATGAGATTAGGATTGGATCAATCCAACAACAGATGGATGGATCGCATGGCAACAAGAGAGATCATCTACTTCTCACTCAAAAGAGGAATTAGAACATTGGAAAAACCAATTACATGAAGTTTCTACATTGTGATGCAATATGATGATGAAGTCATTGCGTTGTGTTTCGTCCGAGGTAAGAAATCTACCTTATTATGATGGTATGACTAACGTAGATATGTTTTTAGATGAATTTGAGCATGAAGTCCCTGAAGAATACTATTTTCAAGCATTGGAGTTGGTGTTGCATGCTACACCTGCACGATGGTGGGGTACACATAAAGAAAGCTTTGCTGGATGGAGGGATTAAAGGTGAATGATGAAGTTATGATTTTGGCATGCTAATACTAGAATGACTGAGAAGTATAGTGGGAAGGATGATCCATGCAATCACCTCGTGAAGTGCACTAAGGCGTGTGGTTGGAACCGTAGCTAGAATGGGTACATATATTTTGTCATACCTTGGATACTATCCCCCTAAACTGGTAGCTTGAAATAGAGCTCCACCACGGCACTGTGGAATGGGATGTATTGAAGGAAGGGTTCTTATTGAATTTTATCTTCAAGGATGGGTTTGCAAGCATCAATGAATCACTTCAAGAAATTAAAGTGGTTATCCTTAGGACACTGAAGGATCCTATGTAATGGACCCAATCGGATTGGAGCACCCAACTGCACCACGCATTGGAATTCTATAATATGACCACTAAAGATGAGGAAGAAGACCCAAGGAATATCCATATTCTAGAAATAGAAGGGCATCAAAAGGTAGAACGACTGCAAGTAGAGAACCTACACATCTCCACACCTTTGAAAACATGACAAGTAAACATTAGTACTGAAGAAGAACCGAAGTTCACAAAGATTGGAGACTATTGGGATGACACTAGAGTAGACACAGTGGGTAAATTAATTTTAGAATCATAAGATCTCTTACCGACTAAGTTTTCATATTTAAAGGGCATACTTGGTGATTTGGGTGTTATGAGGATCACATTGAAGCTGGACACAAAGCGTGTCAAACATAGGCCTTATTTCCTTAATCTGAAATATAAGGAGAAGGTTCACTTAGAGTTAGATAAAATGTTGGATGTTGGCATTATAGAACCTATCGAAGAGCCTGATTGGGTGAGCCCAATGGTCATCCAAGAGAAGAAGAAAAAAGGTGAAATATGGATCTGTGCATATCGACAAAAGTCGAATGATGCGCGTGTCTATGATTCATTCCCAATGCCATTTACAGACGAAGTGTTAGACAATGTCGGAGGGAAGGAGGCATATTCCTTTACTAATGGGTTTTTTAGGTATCATGAAATCAATATTACACTAGAGGATAGAAGTAAAATAACCTTCATGACGTAGTGGGGTTGCTTTTAGTACACTATTATGCCTTTTGGTTTAAAGAACATGCCTGTAATATTTTCTCGTGTAGTCATAGTAGTGTTCAAAGAAGATATTCACAAGTTTTTGGAGGTACACTTTCATCGTTAGAATCTGGCTTGATTGGTCAAACACCATGTAGCAAGTCTACACCTAATTTTAGATACATGTCAAAGACACTAGATTACGCTAAATTTGAAAAAATGTATATTCTGTGTTCCTTTTGTGATCCTACTGGATCATGTAGTTTGTAAGCAAGGGTTAATGGTGGACCCTGAACGGATTGTTGTGATTGTGAAATTGGAAGCCCCTAGAAACGTCAAGTAACTACACATGATGCTGGGACATATGGGATATTATAGAAAAATCATTAAATCCTATGCTCAAATTACCATGCCCCAGGGACAATCTGTTGAAAAAGGACACGACATTTTATCGGGATGAGGAATGTCATAGTAGCTTAGATCTGTTAAAATAAAAGATGGTGACTGTGCCAATACTGGTATTTCTTGATTGGAAGAATGATTTTCATGTACACATGGATTCTTCTTACATCGCGCTGGGTGCAGTACTAACACAGGCACGTGAAGGAGAACTGGACCAACCTATAGCCTTTGCAAGTCAGAATTTATCAAAGGATGAGAAAAATTATTCAATGATAGAGTGTGATGGGTTGGACATGGTCTACATGCTACAACAAATTAGGAATTATCTGTTAGGGGGATATTTCAAGATGTATACAGATCATTCTACTTTAAAGTACCTGGTCAACAAGCCTGTGTTGTTGGGAAAGAATTGTAGGTGGTTGTTGTTATTTTAGGAGTATGATTTTGAAGTAATTATGATGTGAGGAAGGTTGAATGTTGGACTTGACCATCTGTCGAGAATTGAAACAGGTGAAGAACCCAGTAATTTGGAGGAAGTGTTGCCGAATACGTAGCTCTTTGTGGAAATTATGAACGGTGGCACAGTTCAACTCACAAAGCTGAATGGGGAGCCATTCCCAGGAAGAGTCAATGGAAGCAAGATGAAGTTGTATACGAGGGATCCTATGCAATGACTATATGGAAACAACATAGTCTTGGTGCTCCAAATTGTTGCAAGGGAGCGTGGGATTATAAACTACATTGTTCAATTTGGAGAATAAAGCAGTGAGCAGGCTACGTGAAGATTAATGAAGGAGAACCAATTGAAGTTGTGCTCTGAATGATGTACCATGGAGGAGGGTACCTCATAGCCCAGACAAAAAATAGCAGTTTGAGTCATTGTAGCTGATTGGACTGAAAAAACCCCAGTAGAAGTAGGTAGGCGGAAATTAAAGAAAAAATATTTGAAAATTTTCCACCAAGGGTGCATTTATGACCAAATTATGGAGCGAATGGTTGGATTTGAATCCAAAAATCACTATAAATATGCCCTATTGGTCTGCAAAGAAACACTTTGTTGCTTAAGAATTTCTTGCATGCATCGAGAAGAGTGGGAGAGTTTGTTCAAGCATCCAAGGCTAATCTAGTATTTTGATACGTTGCACCAAGTTTTTGTGGAAAATAGATCTAAGCCTATGAGTTCCAAGGTCATGGTATCAAAGGCCCCAGCTCTAGAAACTACAGGTGTCAAAGCTACACTAGCAATACCTACGGTGCGAAGGTCACTTAGGAATAAACGGTTTGCCTCTAACCCAGAGCAAAAGAAGCCAACTGATGAACCAGTGCAACACTCACCCTGAAAGCATTTGTAGGAGGTGTGGCAGAAGGGAAAAATCTATAAGAAGAAGAAACCCCTAGACCTAGATGAAGAGGAACTCTGACAAGGAATTGAGGAGTTGGATGAAGAGGACATAGAACCAATCACTATGCTTCCGATATATGTTCCTCCATGAAGAGAGCAGAATAAGGTGACCAAAGACCTTGATTCCAACAAATATTCAATTTCTACACCACTGCTCCCATCTGAAGTTCACTTTGAGGTTATTCTCTTAGTGTGTATACCAATTCTCAAGATGGAAGATTGGTATCTGGCTGACCAAGATAAATTTCCACATGTAGCAATAGATCATTATATGAACCACATATACTATGAAGACACAATGGTCACAAACTGGGAACCAATGAAATGGGTTTGTGGAGTTCAAATGGTTGGGATCTTACACATGTTATCCATCCCTCATTTTCACCGATCCAATATCAATATGCAATGTGTGCGCCAGTTTCTGACCTTAGTGCATGGTGGGTGTTTATGGCTAGGTGACTCTACCCCATCACAAATATGTTAATCCATAGAATTACTGAGATGCATATAAAGGAGCAGAACCAACAAAGAAGTTTTTTAGAAAATCCCTAGAAAAATAGCTTGCCAACCGCATAAATACTGAGTATGGGGTGGTAAAGGGAAAGAAAAAATATTATATCCGCTCCATAACAGACAAGGTGGTACATTTTTCCATGGAGATCCTCACATGCAAGATAATGATGAAGTGTCATGTGGATGAAGTGCCCATGCCGGTCATATCATTAGCCATGCAATGTACAAACAGGGTCTAGTATAACTGGGCCCAATATATTTGTAAGTAATTATTCGCCAATTTTCATGAGACATAAGAGAAGAGCCAACCATTCCACTATGATTGGATCTTATTGATAATTTTTTGGTGGCATGGAGGCTTCTAGAGGATAGTTAGTTCCCTCCATTGAATGAGACCCTACCAGAGGCAACGAAGTTTGCTTCATTGTGGCAGACAAAATATGTGGCACACAGTATAAAATCCAAGGTTTTCTAGGTCTTCATGGAAATGGACCTCTGAATGGGTATAAACTAGAGGCGAATATTATGTCCCACATTCTTTGAGCGGCTGAGACCCTTTGCAGAATTTAAGGTAGTCTTGCACAATGTCCCGATCCATGCACAGAAGGACACTCAACAGGTATGGCACAAGCTACCTTACTTAGTAGCTGACACTGATGTATAGGAAGTTCTAGGGGGATGGCTAGCAGAGTGGCATGAGCCTACCCAGTTCGATGTCAAGATGAGAAAGGTAGGAGAAATATCCTTTACACAGATCTCTGTTATGAAGAAGAAGAAGAAAGAACAAGCCCAAGTAGTTGCATGAGAGAAGGCTACCCAACAGAAGAAAAAATAATTTGTTGCTAGGGTAGTTACGAAGAAAGGATAGGTTGTGAAGGAGAAGACTAATAAAGAGCAGGCAGAGAAGGAAAAACAAGACACTGAAGCAAGCAACAAATCAGCTTAACGACACACTGATGAACATGAGATTTCTACACAGGATGATGATGGGGATGAAAAGGTGTCCACCTCCTTTAAATTTTAGAAGTGCCCCAAGGAAGTAGCAATAAGTCTATGAAAGAAGAGGAAGTTAGATAAGCAATCACAGGTGGACCCTTTTGTGCTAACAGAGGGAAATCTAGATGAAATCAGTGACAAGTGTTATAGAAATTTTTGGGCACTTCAACCCCAATCATAAATGTCCATAAACTGAGGGCTCTTAGGTCCCTAAAAGGGTTGCTTCACTACCTAAGGGAACAAGGTCAACTGATTACATCATTTCCCAAAAGTTCTCCACTGAAAATTGCTCATAAATGGTCAAAACTGGACCATACTGAAAGCTCCATGCAGGGGGTGCGATGCATATCACCTTCCCAGTGTATAGGGTGCGATGCATACTATTTTTCTCCTCTGTAGTGTGCGATGGTCAGGAATGGACAAATGGCCGGGACTAAAATGCAAGGTGGAAGATCATGGAATCTTCCAGAAGCTTCCCCTCTGACACTTGCCACTCCATTTTCAACTAGGGATGAGTAAGAGATCTTCATTCTCCAAGTGGAAGCAGGAACTATCAGAGAGAAGACACTAATCAAGATCCCAAAAGATGACTCACCTCTCTGTAATCATCTATATATGGATCCCTCATCACTGAGATCCAAAGGCTGGAATTTTGTAATCTATAGAGAAGTGATGTCAGTATTCTGGTGTACATTCACAGTGTTGGGTGATGTTGCTTTGCTTGAGGTGAAAGAAGGGCTTCTTAGCTGGAGGATGATGCTGGGTCAGAGCTGCTCATGGTTGTAATCCTCTTGCTACTTTTATCTAAATAAAGCTATTCTTGTTTCCTTCCATATCCTGGTGTACTTGTTTATATATGCTTGTATATGGTTAATGTACATCTAATCCTACATTATTTGTGAATTTAGATCCTTGTTTCTTGCATAGTAGTATGTTGCTATGATTCTACACATCACTTTTGAAGCTGAGCAGACAAAGAGAAAGCAGCAAAACTCTATCAAGAAGGAGAGGGAATCGAGCGCAAGACTCAGGTTGGCCCTCTCGGGTCTCCTCTCATCTATTTTCATAAAAGGAATCAACAGTAGAATTTGATTGTTTGTTTCTAAGATAGCCACACATCTTAGTGGGAATAACAACATCCTTGTGGACACTATTCCCGTATAAAAAAATGGCGACTCTACTGGGGAGCGACTAGATTACTTGTTAGCCTATCTATCCTTGTTTCTTTTATAAACATACAGACGGGGCCTGAAGTCAAGCTAGCTAGCCTTCGAATTGCATTTGTCATACAAATGCAAAGTAGATCAATGCTTCTTTAGTCAATCTCTGGGTTTTTGTTTATAAATTAAACAATAGATTTGCAAGCAATCTAATTTCCCTAAGTAGTGGCTTCAGTAACCTCTAAAATCACCCCTGTGTTTTTACATACATTGATCAATACTTATTAAGCTTAAACACCTAAACTAAACTTCAAACTGTGAGTTAAGTCTCGTTCAGAGTCTCGCACTGTAACCATCGCACCCTGCCTTCAAGGTAGCCTGTATGCATCGCACTTCCCGAATGGAGTAACTACGCTGCATACTGAGTTCACTATGTAATAGGTGCGATGGTCAAGGAGGACTGATTTTACCCTCTGACTGTGGATTTTTCTCACTGCTTTAAGTCTTATTCAAGAGTTTTTGATGTCTGTAATCAGTGTGCTTCTGTGAATACTCCCTTCTCTTGCATTATTCTGCCTCCTAAGTGCAAAGAACTATAAGCGTTTTTTATGTATTGTGCGTCGTTTTAGTTCTCTTTTGCAAAAAATAACATAGTCAAACTGTTTTCTCTAGATCTGAAAGTGTCATAGTTGTCGTTTTCAGTTTTAGAAATAAATCCCATTGTTTTAGATAGTTGATTATACGGTTATCATTGCATAATATTTGATTTACTAGTTTTAAAGTGTCGAAAAGCAATTTCCATTTCAAAATCGCAAAGTGTCTCTCTTGTTTTCACTTCGTTCTGAAAAAGAATTTTGTTGAGTACAGTCGCTTTAAAAGTATTTTATTTTTGCACATAGTTTTCTTAGTGTCATTTACACATTAAGGGAACTGAAAACCAATACATGCATGTGCATTTGCATCTTGAATGCTTGGCTTGATTTAGGACTGTGCATTTTAGCATGTTCTCTGTGCTCTGTGAAGAAAAGATGCTTGACTTTCTTCCCCTTAGTAGCTAGGATTTTCATTGCTGAAAGAAGATAAAACATTTATTTATCATCTTAGACTGCATTTAGGAATTATACATACATCATGTGGTGAACCTGAAAGGCAAACTGCTAAGAAAGATCAACTTAAAATAAATCTCAATGAATCTAACAATGCTTTGGAACTTAACGCAACATCTACAGGTCAAGGCTAGAGACGTATTCTGGTATTGTAAAGCCTGGTAACTATTGCTTTCAGTGCAGGTTGGGTGATTCCTCCACTCTGAGACGATAAGTACCCGTACGGACTTGTGCTCCCATGTACCATTGCGTATATATTGGGAGACCACCATAGGCTACATCCTTTATCCTTAGGAAGCCGTGTCTGCCGCCCTATCGATCGTAATGCACCGAACACAACATTCAGGAAGACTGACTACCATACCGTAAAAGGTATTCTGCAGTTTTACGATTGGTTTGGTAATCCTCTCTACCTAGATCTCCAGAGAAGTCCATTTTGCTCCTTTTCAGACTCCTTAACGGAAAAGGTTCTCTGAGCGCTTATCACTTCAAGCTCAATAAAAATTGAAGGCGACTAGAGTCATCTTTTGTTTTTTCTCGAATCTTTAAAATTGAAAAAACAAGTTGTGTCCAAGCGTCTAAAAAATTATTTTAAATTGGAATAACGTCATGAATTCCCCCAATCTTTAGGTTGAGAAAATAGATTCTACCAATCAAGGATTTCCCCATGAAGGAAATCCTAGTCCCTTCCTATCTTGGGGATATGTTGGTCCACCCCATATGGCCACTTTGTCACTTCTAGGATTGATAATTGGCTTGCCAGTCTGGCTCCTCTCTACCTTTGTCATTCAGAATCCCACAATTCCAAAGCAGTCTAACCAGTAACTAGACGACACTAGAGTTGCTTCCCAACCTTCTACTTCATCTGATTCTCCTTCTCCTCCTTCCTCTTCACTTGACAAAGCTGATCAAGCTAAATGTGAAGTAACTGAGAAGAAGAAGAAGCAAAAAGAGAAAAAGGAAAAGAAGGAAAAGGAACCAAAATTGAAAGGGAACAACCAAGTATCGTCTAGCAAAAATCCACACACCACACAGTCAAAACCTAAATCTCCTTGCGTCATTTGCAATGGAGACCACTATCACCGAGATTATCCTTGCATCCCTTAGATCTTAAGGGACTGGTCTCCTCGTTTGCACCACCCCGTAGCATCAACCTCTGGTGACCATGTTGAATGCTCACCGTCGACCAGTGAAAGTGAAGCACATGGATAGAGAAGGAATCCTAAACTTCCTTGTAAGTTGTATGAAGGCGATCACGCCGTCCACCGCTGTCCCTTCCTTGAAGAGGCTAAAAGAGTTTTAGATAGTCGTTCGGTCTCACTGTTATGACTTCCTCCTGGATATCAGAAACTCTTGCCGAGTCCTCCACTAGTTAAAAATCTAGCTGGCCCATCCTTGTGGTCAGCCGAAGCACCTATCGTTGAAAATGAACCTTTGAAATCCATACCAGACGAAATTCAAAGGGTCGATACAGCAGTTGACCCGATATTGCCTTCAGAGTGTTCATCCTCGAATGATACTGTCACTGAAGAGAAAGAGAACGACACCATTCAAATTCTTTTCATCAACACTGACTCCAATGAGCTTGGGGGTAGTCCTCCCATTCCTTTATCGCAAGAAGGAAGTTCATCAGAGTCCTACCCAGCCGTCTATTCAGTCCCATCACCAAGCAACCTAGTGATTTCCTTCGACTAGAACCTACTAGGCAGACCCCGTTTACCAGCCAGTGTACCATTCAGAATTATTGTACAAGCTTACAGAATGGTCATGGTTGGTACCATCATCGATAAAGGGGCTTCTATGAGTGTCCTTTCCTCAACTGCTTGGAAAGCGCTTGGTTCGCCACCACTTTTGCCTGAAATGAGAAATTTAACAGGCTTCGACAAGGGAACCAGTTGACCTTTAGGGATCCTTCCAAATGTGCCCATTACTTTGAGAAGGAAAACTATTCACATGAACTTTATGGTAGTTCAAAGACCTTTAGATTACAATCTACTCCTTGGACGCGACTATATTTATTGCATGGGAGCCATCATCTCCTCACTCTTTAGAGTAATGCTTTTCCGCACGAAGGCAGAATGGTCAAGCTTGTAGACCAAATGTCATTCCCTGCTTCACACATCGCAAATAGTTAAATGGCATCCCTGAATGGTCTTTTTATGCAATAAATGTCTCATCGGTCTCCAGTCCGTCCACCTAATGAGCACGAGTGATTCAGGAAGATGTGACTGAAACCCAGGGGGCATGCACCCTAGTCTGCTTCGGCAGGGAAACTCTGGGTATAGGGTAGGTTTCGACGAAGGATATATGACTAGTCTGATACCCGTCTGTCTAGTTAGAGGGAATTAGACCGGATACGATACCTCCGTTAGAAGGTAGGCCTTTCGCGATAGAACAAACATTTTGTCTGCATATTGAGGGGTAAAGTGAAGAGTGGCTATTTATTTTTTAAATTTGTAGGACCTCTAACCCTTTCAACCCATAAGGCTAGTCGTTTCCTAGCTTGCATAAAGAAAGGATCTGTGGCAAAGCTTTAGAGATGTAAGCCACTTCAAAATAGCATCTCAAAATGAGACATTTTCATTATACGACTGGCGAGCAATGTTGTCGTAGAGTTCAAGCTCATTAAAAAATAAAATATTCACGAGAAGTTTTAGCGCATAGTTCAAGCTCGTTAAAAAATAAACATAAGTCATGAGCAAGTGTTTCTGCCCACGTTTAAGCTCATTAAAAAATGAACGGGTAAATAACCATTGTGAATGCTTGATTACCAGCTTTTGAGCCTTGATCGTGTTCTCACTATCACCTCCACTCTTTTTTTAGCTGATCATTCACCCCCACATGATTGTTTACCCCTTCGAGGAACATCTATGAAGAGTGATTCTGCTAGCCACCCTTGTAACACTGCCATGATTGGAAAATTCCAAACCTTACCTAGAATCAGCTGCTACCTGAAACCATCACTCGTTCCTCGAAGACGAGTCTTCTTTAAGCTCTTTTCACCTGACTCGTAAAATATGAAAATATTGCCGAGAGATTGGCCTCTCCGACTCGTTAAAAGGCATCAGAAGTAATCTCCCTCCTCTAGATTTTAATCTTTTTGGACCTGAGGGATTATTACACAAAAAGATCAAGCGCTTGTCTTGTTCGGCTCGTTAAAACTATCGAAAATTCATCCCTTTTGTATTATTTTACGCTTCTTCAGACTTAAAGGATTATAAAATGAAAAAGAATCTTCGGATTCTTCTTTCTGTTTCTTTCAGACTCTCTAAAATTGAAAGAGACCGAGTTATCTTTGTCGTTAAACTCGTTAAACTAAATAGCGACAAACACATCCATTAGGACGAGAACGAGTTTCACTGTCACTAGGCTCACTGAAATATAGCGACAGGTTTGCCCGAAGGGTGGATTATAGAACAAGCATATGTTATCCTCCTCAAGCTTGAAAAAAATAAAGAGGTAATGGCCAGCAATGACTGGGGAAAATTGGGAAGAAAACAAGAAGAAACTTTATTGGTAGCAAGTTGCTCTTGAATATGACACTTTCCTTCCACATCTATGCCGGGTTGGGTTGTTCTGTTCACTGGTCGTCACCATTGGTCCATCACACCATCCATCTCTGGGGTTAACACTACCAATCCGTCATCAGTGTCACCGATATGTTAAAGAGAAGTCGTTCAGGCAATTCACCTGAGTCTCACCCACTACAATTCATTCATGCTTCATTCCTTCATGACCGCCACCCTGAACCCCCATATTGTCAGTTTGTTTTCACCTCCAAAATCATTTTCTTCATTCCGTGTCATTGATGTGGGATTCATTAAGGCCCTCCTGCGAGGGTCGCTTCTTGTTGACATCAGCTCATTATCCAAGAAGTTGACTTAGGAACAACCCTTTCAGTACTTTGAAGCCTGCATGCCTCAATGGCAAGTTTCTCACTTTCGGCGACAGGTTTACATCAATGACCTTCGACCGAGAGATTTTGCGTGGTTTTCGACGCCAAGTCCATTTTTCACACCACATAGATTGTGATGTAGTACCTTGATGGTCATTGTCATTATTGGTGATTCCTCTTGTGCCTGTTAACAGCTTACATCATTCGTTGGTAATCAGGTGATGTCTTTCCATGTTCGACTCCAAAATATTTTTCACATGGATCGACTTGTACTCCAAGTGAAGTTTGGCCGAGTTTGAAGACCCTGGATCTAGTTCCATCCATCTGGGCTGCGATATATTCAGGAATATAAAAGCATCCAGTGTACATCATTGCCGAACAGATGATCATCCAAACCAAAGGATGATGTGTCCATATCATCAGTCTGTCACACAGACGATCGTCTGTCCTATGTACATGAAAATGAGTTTATAAAGTTGAGTATGGGAATCCCCACCTTAGCTAGATCATGAAAAACTGTTGTCATATAATGTATTGTATTGTATCTTATTACAGGTCACCTCCCAGCTCAGAAAAACTTCAAATCCTCATAGTAAAGCATTTCACCCAACATCAAAAATGATTAACAACCTCATGCTTTAGGGGGCAACTGTTATAGACATTTTTGGGCACTTCAACCCTAATAAAAAATGTCCATAAACTAAGGGCTCTTAGGTCCCTAAAAGGGTTTCTTCACTGCCTAAAGGAACAAGGTCAACTGATTACATCATCTCCCAGAAGCTCTCCACTGAAAATTGCTCATAAATGGTCAAAACTGGACCATACGGAAAGCTCCATACAAGGGGTGTGATGCATATCACCTTCCTAGTGTATAGGGTGCGATGCATACTATTTTTGTCCTCTATAGGGTGTGATGGTCGGGAATGGACAAATAGCAGGGACCAAAATGCGAGGTGGAAGATCATGGAATCTTCCAGAAGCTTCCCCTTTGACACATGCCACTCCATTTTCGACCAGGGATGAGTAAGAGATCTTCATTCTCCAAGTGGAAGCAGGAACTATCAGAGAGAAGACACTAATCAAGATCCCAAAAGATGACTCACCTCTCTGTAATCATCTATATATGGATCCCTCATCACAGAGATCCAGAGGCTGGAATTTTGTAATCTATAGAGAAGTTTTGTCAGTATTCTTGTGTACATTCACGGTGTTGGGTGATTTTGCTTTGATTGAGGTGAAAGAAGGGCTTCTTAGCTGGAGGATGATGCTGCGTTAGAGCTCCTCATGGTTGTAATCCTCTTGCTACTTTTATCTGAATAAATCTATTCTTGTTTCCTTCCATATCCTGGTGTACTTATTTATATATGCTTGTATATGGTTAATGTACATCTGATCCTACATTATTTGTGAATTTAGATCCTTGTTTCTTGCATAGTAGTATGTTGTTGTGATTCTACACATCCCTTTTGAAGCTGAGTAGACAAAGAGCAAGCAGCAAAACTCTATCAAGAAGGAGAGGATCGAGTGCAAGACTCAGGTTGGCCCTCTTGGTTCTCCTCTCATCTATTTTCATAAAAGGAATCAACAGTAGACTTTGATTGTTTGTTTTTAAGATAGCCACACATCTTAGTGGGAATAGAAGCATCCATGTGGACACTATTCCCATATAAAAACAAGGTTCGTGATACCACATCCAAGCTCTGGTTGCACTTTTATCAGTAATACATGCAAACACTGGGAAGTGTCCAAAAGGATCTGCACGAGCTTCAGATCCAGATAGGTAGAATCTAGGAGAGCATTGGGCAAGCGAGCATAGTCCAAGTGAGCCTAACTCAAGTGAGTGTGAGTGTTCCATAATTGGAACAAAGAACCGATCTAAGAATCATTCCTTTTCCAGAATGATCCTTGCACACAAATAACCAGGAAGACCACAACACATTAGAAAAGATGAAGGATACTAGGATCAAACTGTTGCTCCTCCTTATGCACAGTCGAGCACTCCATCCCCTCAAGCATTAGCACTACAACCTCCCATGCAACCTCATCCCCAACAGCCACCACCTCCTCAGGGTCAAGTTTCGCGCAATAGAGTGCAACCAATCCCCAAAATTTGAAGAAGAAGGATAAAGGGAAAGTTAAAAAGGGTGACTAGGGTAATTAAGGTAATCAACCTAGTGAACACCTCTATTTACAACCTCTACACAATAGGGTCTTCTTGTAGGCTGGTTAGTACTTTGAACGACTGTTCGAAAAGCATTGTGCAGTCTTGCATTGCATTTTCTACAGCCGCTATTGCCTCTGTTATAGCAGTCATGCGCTGCTCCTTGACTTTCAGTGGAGTCAAAGGCTGGGCCTTCAACTACAACTCTACAATTTGGAGGTTCATCTCCATCTGAACCTTGGCCAACTCTGTATAGGCATCACGCACCCCTGTAGCAAGTTTGTGAATGCGCACATCTATCAGCTCATCCTTAGGAATAGCAAACTCCAGACCATTCGGCATGCTTCCTCCATAGCCTGGACTATGTACTTGTTCTTATAGGCCATGTTGTTTGTAGTGGCAATGGAAGAATCCTGGTGTATGGCCATCTGAGCATTATTAATGTTTTGTTGGTTGATCACCAGTAAAGCACGTTGTTCGTGGGCCCTCAGTTCCACGATCACCCCATACTGTAGTAGGTGGAGCATCTCGCTAGGAAGCGCTGCCAAGTTAAGCACTACTCCCTTGAGTGCAGTGATAGCGGACATGTCAACTTTGGTCTCTGTCGTCCATGCTCCATCTGGCAGCATCCTGGTGGCTTCTGAAGTACCAATGGCCAAACTAGTGGATGCGACACTAGTCTATGATGCCCAAATCTACAACTCTCGGAGATTTTTTTTGAATGGCCCCCAATGCCTACTGCTATTGTTGCTAAAATTACTGCAACAGTTCTACGGTGGCATCCCACACTGTATCTCCAATGTTATTTAGATCCCCCTCTGTTAGGGTGATCAGATCCATGAACATCTTTTCGGCCATGGACTTCTTCCACAGCCCTACTTTTTCTTGTCCCCTTGGATGCTTGATACATAATGGAAGAATTTGTGGGTCTGCTCCTCCCTCCTCTGTCAGATCATCCTCTTCTTCCTCTTCCTTTAGGGAGGGTGACTCCTCTAGGGAGGGTGACCCCTCTTTGTTAGAGCCATGCTCCTCTCCTCCTATTTGTCTGCTTGTCTCCTGTGTGGCAGCGCGGTTTGACTTAGCCTTATCCTCAACCCCTTTCTCCTTTTCTCATCTAGATGCTCCATCTTGACCTTGGCTTCTCCCTTCTTCCACTGCACAGCTATCTTGCTGGATCCCGTAGTCAAGTTTGAGGCAATGTGCCATTCTGCCACCCAACTTTCAATGATTGCTTGAATCACATCATCTATCACCAAGTAGGGAAAGTCATGCCACTCTTCCTTGGGGTCCTTCTTTGCCCTTACGGATACATGGTGGAAATTAGCCTTGAATTTCACATAAGGGTGCAATTTATCAAAGACAGTAGGTGATAACCATAGCTTGTGGTTAATGATCATGTGCACATTCATCTCCATCAAGATCCAAAGATATTGATGTCCTTGATCCATTGAGAGTCCTTAGTTTCCCACAACGAAGTGAACTTCATAGCCTCAGGTAGGTCTGGCGCGACCGAGGGAAATTGACTGTCTTTGGGTACCTCCTAGGCTATCAACACGATTGACAGCAAGAGCCACGCATAGTGGAAGGTATTGCTGACATCTTGTGCCTCGCAAGAGTTCGCGAGGAACTCACCACAGAGTTAGCATGCCCAATTACACTGGACCCCCTCCATGCATTGGGCTGCTAGAGCCATGACAGGTGTCGGTACTTCACCAGAGCCACACTTCCACAAGACCTTCCTTGCTAAAATATGTGTGGCCACTTTGACCGTAGGGTAGGAAATACTGGTAATAGCATAACCATGTGACTTCTTTACTAATCTAAACTTCTTCTTCATGGCCTCCGTAAAGGCTAGCTCACGCTCCTTTCAACCAAACATCATAGTCAGATTATCTTATGAATATGGTAGCCTCGTGATCTTATGGATCATTTTATCAATGATGGGTATCGGCTCCTCTAGCCATAGACACCCATCATGCACCAAGCACAATAGTTACTTGATTACTAGCAAGGTAATGGGTGTGTGATTATAGTGCGGCACCCATAGCAGGTTGAGCAGGCCTACCTTATCCATACCTTTGAGCCACTTCCATAGTTCCAACATGGTCATCCCGGTGGTCTTACGAAGAATGTGGTGCATCATTTGGTCTATCATCAAGTGAGGGAATCATTTAGTGTCAGCTAAGTTCTAGTGCTCTAATTTCAACATTGGAATTCACCCCAAGCACAGTCCTTCAAAAACAATATGGTCCAATAGCAGAGGCATGTAAAAGGTGAACTTGCTCTTGTCAATGTCCTTAGGCACCTTGGTCTTGCCCCTATGTAGAGGGACATACTCAGGAAATTTAGTAATGGGGTTAGATCCCTCAACTTCAACGTCCTCCATTTCCACCCCAAGATCCTCATCTTCCATGGGGATATCCTCAATTTCTTCCTCCTCCTATTCTATGTTAATTGTTTTTCCCTTTTCTTGTGTAGTGGGCTTCTCCTTCAGTGGGTTTCTTCTAGGTGATGCGTGCACCAGCTACAGTGTCGTGGTTGGTTTCCTTTCTTGCTTTTCGCACTCTCCTGAGTCAGGGTAGGCCTTGGTCTAGCTAACTGTTATGACTTGGGGACTTCAGCAGGTATCTCTGCAACCTCCAGAGCAACTACCTCTGCTTCCATAGCAACCTTTGGCACAACACCTTCGGTTGTCACTGCTTCCACAATATCTATGGTTTCTCCTGGTGTCGACATGATGCTATTCAATAGTTCTTGTATCTCCCTTGGCAATTGCTCAAAATCCAAACTTACTATCAGAGCTTCAAAGAATTCACGGTTCATACGCATTGGAGAGCTCAACAACTCAATGCTCAAAATACCAAGTGTTCTTTGGTGGGCAGCCACATATAATTTATAGGCCATTTTGAATTCAAATCAGACCGCCCCCGCCCCAAAATCGGTTCATTAATGCTAGATTGGTAGTATATTTTTAAGGATCTCACCCATAAATTTCATCTTAAATGTCGCCCCCTCGCTCCATTTGGCTGTTTTTTTCATCGTCAAATCATGAACAGTGACTTTAATGATCACTTTTTGGCTGACTTTCATGGTTTTATCCTGGGTAGCATAGCCTTCTTCATGCTTGTGTGGTATCTATGACATCTCCTTATTCCGTTCAAGTTCCTCATCACGCAGTTCCCAAACCTGAGCAGTGTAGTTTATAGTCCTGTGCCTCCTTTCAGCTGCCTGGAGTGGTAAGACTGTGCTACCTTCATATAGTCACCTAGCCAGATCGCCAATGTATGGCTTCAATTGGCTACCATTTACCTTCCTAGGAAGGGCTCCCCATTTAACTTAACCAAATTAACTACTCCACCATCGGTAATCTCTTTGATGACATATCCTAAATTTCCCTTGAAATTTATCAAAATTGTTGTCATATAACAAAACTAGATCATTTACCTTGAAGGTGCACAGTTTAATGTGTCAATCATACCATGCCTTTTTGTGCTCCTTTTGAACTTGGTGAAATCTAGCTAGAAATCAATCTTCCTCAAGCTCTGCTAGCTGCGCAAGCCTCTCTTCCAAGGCTCCACAGTTCACCATTCCTATGAGTGCCACTATGTGTAGACTAGGTACAATGTATTCCATTAGCATCATAGCTTCTATGCCATACACAAGTCTGAAAGGTGTTTGCCCAATCAACTTCTTGCAAGTCGTTTTGTAAGCCCATAACACCATTTATACATGCACATCCCAGTCACTTTCTTGAGCATTACAGATCTTTGTCAATGCATTCTCTAGTATCTTATTGAAGGCTTCCACCATCCCATTGGCCTGCGGGTGATAAGGTGTGCTCTTCTGATGATACACTTGAAATATTTAGTCAATTCCCTGATTGTTTCATTAAGAAAGTGTGTACTGTGATTGCTCATCAAAATCTTGTCAATACTTATTCAAAAAGAAACTTTGATACTATCATGTTGGTACAATCCTTCACAGGTTGTGCCTTTTCCCACCTAGTCAAGTACTCAGTCATGGTGATGATGTACTGCGCACTTGCTTTCTTTCCTGAAGGCTAAATTGGGCCTACAAAGTCGATTACCCATTTCTCGAATAGTTGTAACGTCACCTGCAGCATCAATGGTAGTTCATCCCTCCGTGATGGCCTTTGAGTCCTTTAACATGTGTCACAAGTCCTAAAATATGCTTTCGTGTCCTTATGCAGAGTTGGCCACCACAATCTAGCACATAGAACCTTCTGCGCTATTGCTTTTCCTATATAATGTCCTCCTGCAACTCCTTCATGAGCCTCCACAAGGATGTTGCTTCACTCAGAGTCAGGTGCATAGTGTCGTAATATTTCATCTAACCCCATTTTGTACAAGTGTCCTACAATGACAGAGAATTTTGTTGCGTGCACTACTAAATCCTTCTTTTGTTGGCTCGTATACCCTTCTGGAGGAGTCCTTGTTATTAGGAAATGTATGATATCTTCAAAGTGATTGTCCACAATGTGTACTACAAAGAGTTGCGCATTAGGTAGTTCTTCAAATTAGTGGGCTTCTCTCCCGTTTTGATGCATGATAGATGATCTCGTCCCATGTTCAATCATCCAGGCTTCACAATAGCTTCAAAATCATACTCCTGGAATAATAACAACCACCTACAGATCTTCCCCCCCAACATAGGTTTATTAACGAGGTATTTCAACGTAGAATGATCCATATACATCTTAAAATGTCCACCCAGAAAATAGTGCCTCAAATTTTGGAGCGTCAATACCATGGCTAGTCCTTCGCACCCTATACTGGAATAATTCTTCTCAGCCTTGGACAACTTCCTACTAATGAATTCTAAAGTATGGTCCCATTCCCCCTCACCCACTTGAGTCATCATAGCCTGCAGCGCAATACATGAGGCTTCCACGTGCACATGAAATTCCTTCTTCTAGTCTGAGAAGACTAGGATTGGCGCGATGACCATTTTATCTTTCAGCATGTCCAACCTCTTCTAGCATTCATCATTCCAACAAAACGTAGCATCCTTTTTCAACAATTTCTCCATGGGTGCAGTGATCTGGGTATAGCTCTTGATGAACTTCCTATAGTATCTGGGAATGTCCCAGGGTTGTGCGCAACTGTTTCAGACTCCTTGGTGCTTCCAAGTTGATTGTTTCCATGATCTTCATGGGGTATACCATCAATCCTTGTCTACATACCACATGACCCAACGGGATCCTGAAAGGGACACAAAATAGACACTTCTTTAGATTGAGTGTGATCTTTTGTCTCTGATATGTATCTAACATTAAGCACAAACTTTCCATGTGACACTTGACCAATCCAAACATTGTCCAATCGTCAAAGTACACCTCTGTGAACTTATGAATGAAGTCTTTGAATGCCACCATGTCTACACATGAAAATATTGCTGCCACATTCTTCAGCCCAAAAGGCATTATGGTATACTGAAAACATCCCCAATCCATCATAAAGGTTGTCTTTCTTCTATCATCAGGCACGATTGTGATGCAGGAAAGTGTTCCCTCTACGAACAGAAGCAACCCCTCTAGCCCTAGAGTGGGTCTAGTCACAAACAAGGACAGATCAACAATATCTTTCTTTAAACAGTCAAAGTTGGAGGCCTACCTCAACCGGTGGTCGATGGAGTTCCATTGCACTGCTCCAGCTTCTGCTTCCTTCTCCTCAACGAGTGATCAACCTAAAACAAAGCAAAGGAAATACAACAAAGCACGTAATTTGGCAACAACAATAAACCATTTACTCACAAAGTCGAGAAGTCATGAGCTATCAAGTACATTTCATACGAGACATAGGAAAACATCATTGGTTTCATTAATAATGAAATAAGAGTCATCTTACAACCAAAGTCTTGACATCACAAGCCTTCTCAGAGAAGAGTCTAGCCAGCATATTCTTCAAGCATTCACTCTTTGAAGATGGATCTCCCAACACACAAAATCTCTCTCACGCATAAGCTTCACACAAGGCCAAGGGTACGTTACAGCCTTCCACAAACTATCAACAATTCCACTGTTAGATCATTGCTAAAGGGACCACATGGACCTGCGCTGATGCATAAAATCGAGCCATCGCAGGAATCAGGTGTTCTTCCACGATGGCATCGTGGTCTATCTGTTCATGAGTGCTTATCAGCATGGTTATTAAGGAAACAGACGTGATGAGGCAGATAACTTTACAAAAGTGAGTCAATTGGCAGCACAGGGAAGCATTTGTCTGTCATAAGCATGTTTGACTTGGACACATGACACAGTGAGAAGACCAAGAGTGAAAGCGGTGATAAATTACTATGTAACAGGTGCCCCTAAAGTATGAAGCCCGAGAGAGTGGGAGGGGTGAAATTTTTTACAAAAAAACTGAGCTAGAACACCATCTGGAAGGACCTATGCCCAAGTCGAACTGATATCTCTGAAGTACATGTAGTCTAGGTATGGGCATAGCCATCCAAAAGACATACGGAAAAAGGTCTGTGGTATGGACACAGCCACCCAGCTAATGAGACCATGATAATGATAAAGGTATGGTCACAGCCATCCATGAAGAATCAGTTCTGGGCACAGCCATCCATCAATGAGTCATGTAATCATAAACCAATCCATGTCGCCCGAGCATATGTAATATGAGCCTGGGGTCTTAAACCCAACCGACCAATAGTACAAATTCTATCATGCGAATGCAAGTGTCGAAGTTGAGCATGAGATAAAGTCGCTTGATCACCGGCCAGTGATGGAAATCATTAACAAGCACGAGAGAAACCACCAATGATGACAATGGCTCTCAAGGTAGTGTCCAATACAATCCACAAAGTGTGAAGAATGAGCTGAAGTTGAAAACTCGCAGAATCACCCAATCGGCGACCAATGATACAAATCGATCGTCACGTGTGAAGAACTTGACATTGAGGCATGCAAGCTCTAAGGTACCAAAGGGGATCTCTAGGTCAATCTCTTGGATAATGAGCTGATGTCGATAGGAGATGACCCATCATAGGAGGGAAATAATGTTTCTCCCATCAACGACATGAGATGAGGAATAAGTGGTAGATCTTGTAACAGAGTATTAGGAAAGGAGACAGAGCTGTAAACTACAGAAGGATTATACTCTTGAACATGTCAGTGACACGACTCCGGAGGGTGGCAGCATTCAGGTACCAAAGGATCAGAGGCTTGATGAAAACATCATGGATCAGATGGAAGGAGGCTAAATGACAACCCAAACCCACGAAAGGCCAAGTGATGATGTATGGATGTCCCAAACCGACAAGAAGCAGAAGTGTTGATGTTCAAGAGTGACTCACTGCCATAGACAATCGACTAAAATCCTGTTAATGAATCAACCCTTGTAATAGTTTAACAAGTCCTAGGGAGGAGAAGCTCGAGTCTTGTCATGGTGACAAGTCCAATGTCATCAGGGTTTAACGAGTCCGACATAGGCAAAACTCAGAGTCTTTTTCATGTTTATGGAGTTTGAAAAAGACACGGAAAAGAAAACTCCAGAGGGGTCCTATTTCATAAAGTTGTGTCTCTCGAGCCCGAAAAAGTATAAAACAATACTCAAAAGAACCACCCGACCATTATGATTGAGGAGTAATTTTCATCATTAGTGACTTCAATCTGAAAAAGTAGAAAAGCGACCGAAATCACGTCGTTTCATAACCATTAATGAGCCTGAAATGACAAAGGCTCGGCAATCTTTTCTCATTTAAATGGTCAGAAAAAGAGCTTAAAGGTGACCGCCTCCTATTTACTTTTAACGAGTCAAGAGGAGCAACTCGGCTATCTTTTCATGTTTTGAGTCGAAAAAGAGCTTAAAAATGACTTCACAGATCAAGTGGACTTAAAACTCCATCACCTGTAAACCTGCATGAAACACGCCACTCGTAAACCCATTCGATATAAAATAAACAATATAGCTAGATGAATCATATTTCATATGATAACAATGAGGAGAAAACCCACATTTACCAAATATAATTTTCTAATTTTCTAAAATTTCTATAAAAGGGGGGTTTTACCATTGTTATTGTTTATGCACTGTAGAGCGTTTTGGAGCACCGAAGTTGGCGATCTCATTCTAGCCCGTTCATCCACCGTTCGTTCTGAAACTTCTTCTAGGTAGTTAGATTTCATATTACTCTTGAATTCAATTTCTTTTTTACTGCATTTGACCGTGGGATGTGTTAGTTTAGGCAGTTTTTTCAAAATGAATTTCGCTCTCAGTCATCGCAGGTTTTACCTTCGAGTCTGTGATGACCGATAAAAATTGACACATACTGCGACCCAATCATCGAGGAAAAGTGGTGTACTTACACGATGATCGGGTGAAATTAACACTAGCGCGCCATGATCATCGCGTTTTTTTTAGAAATAGATGTGATGATGTCGCACGACCATTTTTTTATAAAAGTAACATTTAGATGTTTGAAACAAGGGTGATAATAGAGTTTCTTCGTCATGCAGGCTATAATAGCATTTGTTTGGCAAGAACAAATGCATGATGACAATGATATCCAAGCTTTCACCAACATGGGGTGCCGAAACGCATTGCGGGCATGCGGGTTGCTCAAGTTCTTCCTTACTCCTCACCTCCGGTCACAGCCCGATTTGCTAGAGCTATTGATCCGGGCCTGAAATCCTATAGATGAGAGATTTGTTATCCGAGGATAGGATATTGATGATGCCACATATATCTATTTTTTGACCGAGCTGTCCCGTTGGGGTGTGAGGCTGATCTTGTAGGGCCAACATCCTAGGGATGAATCACTAGAGACCCTCATGGCTCGAGTGTGGCCAGGGGCACGCAAAATGAAGAGCGGGAAGGTGGCAATCTCGACGGTGAATGACGTGATTCTTCGAGCCATGTTATTCATGGTGACATGGGCAGTGGGCTCCCAAGCCCAACATGAGGCTTCGAAGACCCATCTTTGGTTGGCTCTCGAATGTCTGAACCCAACCATGATTAACTAGGCAGACACTGTGACGACAAACATTGAAAGGCAGCTTACCAAATGTCCTCGAGGGGAGATGAAGCAGTTTGGCTACAGATCCATCTTAGTCCCACTCATGCTAGAGTGAGTACCGACACTGCAGCTTCAGGATATGGATTTAGACGCGCCCAGACCACATGAGACCAGAGTTACACGGTGGGCACATGTCATGCCACGAGGAGGTGGTGGGAGACCAGTATCGTGGGGGATACTGTTTCGAGAGTGGTTGGAGCATCAGGTGATCTTTGTCGAGGATTGGCCATATGCTGGCATGGACTTCTTTAGAGATCCTGACATGCAGCTGCCCTATGGTGAGCAGTGGGATGATGGTGGTAAGACACTTGATCACACATCTTTTACATGATGTTTTTTTATTTTTTCATGTATATGTCCTAATGATGAACACTGTGGAATTGCAGATGTAGGACCAGTGAGACCCATTGGGTTGGCTCCGGAAGCATGGAGGGATGCGTAGGGCATCACAGCACTAGCCATGGCTCCCCCGGCAGATGACGAGGTGGAGACGATGGCTGGAAACCTTGAGGGACTGATGACGGGGATCCTTGACTACCAACGGGTTGAGGAGGTCCCCATAGCATTCCAGATTCACACGGTTGGGGTGAGACCCAGGGCACACTGCCTAATGAGGTGGGTGGCATGGGCGACGGTGTGCTATAGGGAGCACAACTCGCCACAGTAGATGCCTAGGTTTACTTGTTGTTGATGATTTTTGAGAGACATGTGTCTCAGATGTACGGATAGCACAGACTCTGCTCAAACATATAAACTTATTTTTTGAGCGCCTTAGTGCTCCATATGATATATATATATATATATATATATATATTCCTATGGTTTATTGTGTTTTTTTATGCTTCTATTTGCTATTTTGGTTACATGTTATGCAAATGTCTATCTAATACATAATTGGCTAATGCATCAGTTAACATATTTAATCGTCTTGGAATGTGTTGATATGTGATGAAATCAAAATTCCTTTCCAACAATTTAACACATAGATATAGCCTTAGAATCCGATGGTCTCTGATGGAATAACGCCCATTGAGCTGGTGGACAACAAGCTGAGAATCCAGGTTCACCACCAATGTTCGAATACCGAGATTGATCACCTCAGCCAGTAACTCAATAACTGCACTATACTCAGCCACATTGTTCGTGGTACAACCTAGACAAACACCTTGAAGGTCTACTAGTTCACCATGAGGATTGTAGATCACCCATGCCACAGAAGACAGGTTGCGTGTACTACGGGAGGCACCATAGGCGAAACCAACATAAGGTGCACTAGACATCTACATAAGAAGCAAAAGGAAACAATAAGCAGCAATCACGCCGACACACAAAGCCAAAAACATGAAAGCACGCACACACAACACATCTGCTAAACACATGTATGTACAAATCAGAGTGCCTAGAATTCATGGATAATACCTTTTCAAGTAAAGCCCATTTCGGGGCTTATCTAGAGGGTTCCCTTCATAGTCAATCAGCTCATAGGCTCCTTTTTGCACAACTCGCTTTACAATATAAAGCCCGTGTCATATGGGCTCGAATTTTCCTGCCCCCAGATTATCATTGGCTTGATCGTAGAGCAGGACTAAATCTCCCTCAATGAAAGAATGAGGATAAATAGTATGATCGAAGTGAGTTTTCACTCTTTTCTTCTATGCTTCGATAGCTAGAGATGCTAGTTGATGAGTCTCATCTAGCCGCTCCAGGTAAAGAAGATGCTCTTCTACCAGAGTAGTGTCGGGGAGTAATTTGGTAGCTAATTTCAAAGAAGGGATCTCACACTCAATGGGAAGGGTAGCCTCCAGTCCGTAAACCAATTAGAATGGAGTGAAATGGGTGGCATCCTTTACAGAATTTCGGTAGGCCCATAAGGTAGAGAACAACATCAAATGCCAGCTGGACTTGTGCATGCCTGTTACACAAAAATATCGTCACCTTGATTATTTGCAGTTGGTGTAGGCCTATCATTACCTATACCAGCTTCCTAAGCAAGTCTTAATCCTCAGCTCTTCAAAACAAGCTTGAGAAATGAGAGAAAGGCATCAAAAAAGCAATGTAACTCTGGTTCTGCACTTTCTCTTACTTTTGCCTGCGGGCCCGCACCTTTTGTTCAAGTTATCTACATACTTATACTCTCTGTATGTAAAGGGAAGGGTGCGTACCCCTGTAAAAGCCAAAAGGCACAATCTCTATCTTAAAAAACTCATCTTGGGTTAATTCTAGAGTTTTCTAGAAGCATTTGTTACGTGGATTTTTTGCTCCAAGTGGTTCATGCATCCCATCATAGGAGGAACTAATCCCTTATTGAGAGGAGCTATCCCTTTGAAGGAGGAGCTGGTAACTAATCTCCATTGCACTATAAATTGAGGCATTGGGTCAGTGGCCAGGGAGGTTAGAAGCTGAACTTTTGAGGGTAAATGCTAGTGAAATCAAGACTTATTATTTGAGTTTAAGAGGAGAGATCACATACCTTTTTGGCCTCATTAGGGAGTGAGTGAAGCTTGTCAAAGTAGAGGAGACTTCTTGTTGGACCCTGGGAGGAGCTTATACAGCGTCAAGGAAAAGGTTGTAAGGTTCTTCTCCTTTTGAGTTAATACAATCAATCTCATTTTTCTCAACAAGTATCTCATGTTATTTGTTTCATGGACTCCTTGAATTTCATGTTAAATATGTTTTATAATATTGGATATTCAAGTGCTATTTAATCGTTTTCCTTGTTTGTGCTTGCAGGTTT
>APFE030433373.1:0-20118 GCA_000404065.3 Pinus taeda | reverse complement strand
CTTGATCTTTTACGACCAAGGAGTACTTTTCGTTATTAGTGTCTTTGACCTGAAAAAGTAAAAAAGCGACCAAGGACACGTCGTTTTATAACCAATATCGAATTTGAAACGACAAAAATCCGGCAATCTTTTATGTATTTACGGTCGGAAAAGAGCTGTAAATCGATCGTCTTTTAATTCCGTTTTAACGAGTTTGAAAGAAAAACTCAGCAATCTTTTCATGTTTTAGGTGTCAGAAAAGGGCTTAAAAGGTGACTCTAGTTGAAAATGATAGATTTCTCCTGAATAATCATGTTATCTTGCACAAAAACACAAACATTACTCATACCTGCTTGAGAGAGATAAAAATGTCGCGATAATACCTTTTTAAAGTGAAACATAAACAAATTTGAAATTTATTTACTCAAAAAAACTTATAAAAAGGGGGTTTTACCATTCATTTTTACCATTTGTGATTTGGGTGAGGAAATAGTGCTTTTGCTCTGAAAACTTCCCGAGAGGATTGCGGAAAATCCAACAGTCGGAATCGGACGTTGTCTTCACCAGGTAATCCACATCATCCCCCTCTTGTTTCTTGACTGTTTAGTTTTTCAATTTGGTCTTTTATTTTGTTTTTTAGGAGGGTTTTTGGGCGAAAAACCCGCACTCGGGGTACGCAGGCTCACCACTGCGAACCTGCGGACCCCGACTTTTTCTCCATTGGAAAAAGCTCGAGGTCCGCACCTTCCATGTGGACAAAGTGCAGTCCCACGCACTGTGTCCAACAGGAAGGGTGCGGGCCCTGTCGCGAGGGTTTTTAACCCAATAACTCTCAAAAATGGACCAAAGGAAAACAATTCTAGCATTCTAATTGATCTTTTGGCTTGATGTAGGTAGTACACCATGCTAGATTGGCACGAAAGAGAGCACGAGGATGTGGATGTTGTCGCATGGAATCATCAACCTTCGCTTGATGCTTTGAGGGCGTGCGGACTGTACAAATACTGGGCCATTCCTGGCATGAGGGCTCAGGTGGATTTCTTGCAGTGGATGGTTGATAGGTGGAACGTCAAGGACCAGTGTTTCTTCATTGGTGGCCACCAGCTCGAGATTGAGCCGGCGAATATATACTTTTTGACCGGTTTTCCTAAGAGAGGCATTGACTTGACCCTGTTTGGAGCTAGGACGGGTGGCCAGTCTGTCGATAGTCCTCGATTAGAGTACTGCAACAGCCAGTCTAGAGACAAACGGATAGACATAAAGACCATATCCCTTCCTGAGCTCAAAATGATTGCATTCACTGTTACTCAACTTTGCGGGGCTGTCGCTTTACACATTGCCACCGGATCCCCGATGCATATGGCAGTCGATTGCTTTTAGGGCACCATTTTCAACTGGTGCGATGTTGTTTTGGCCAATGTGAAGGGCCAATTGACCAGGGCCAAGAACGGACGACTGAAGACTTTTGGTTATGGAGCTTTAGTCGTCATCTTTGGCCTGGAGAGGATTCCTATGCTCATCCCGCAGCACCTTACAGTTGCAGTTGGGCATCCCCGAGAGCCCAGACTGATGCGATGGGTCACAGTCATGGCCCGTCATCCTGACAAGGGGACCGAGGTCATCCGGTTCAAACCTGAGTTTTTCCAATGGTTGGAACACCAGGTTTTCTCTATCCAGGACTTTCCTTATGCTGGGATTGACTTTCGTGGAGACCCAGACATGGCTCTTCCTCCAAGAGAGCAGTGGGATAACTCAGGTAATCATTTTCAACACTTTCCTCATGTTAATTTTTTATTATTTTTTATATCGTCTCAAAACTGATAGTAATAATTTTTTAAAATGCATATGTGGGTCCACAGCAACCAGCCGCTCTCCAACCTTTCGAGAGAAAGCAACCAATTGCGCCAGCTCCAGCCCCACAAGACGAATCAACAGAGACCTTGGCCAAGTTGGAGAGTCACCTAGAGTGCTTGACAGGGGACATTCCCGAGACTAGCATAGATGACATCCCTCGTCGGCTTCAGCGCTATGTGATTGGAGTCCCCGGACCTTTTAGAAGGTTCCTTTGTAAGGTGGCCCGTGCAGTGGTTTCGTATCGATATCATCACCAGTGATGGGATGATCGCTCATGTAGTCACATGTGACATTTTGCTTTTTGTATCTATCATTTTTGTTGATCATATGGTGTTTTTCAACCTATGATCGAGGACGATGTATTTTTTGACACATGTTACACTAAACTTTGTCACCATGACTATCTACAGTTAGTATGGCTCCATCAACAGTCATACTATCCTCCTAGAGAAGCCTCATACCTCTGCTCTCCATGTCAAACTTCAAAAAAGAGAGAAATTCATTAAAAACATATTTATCTCTGGGTACGCAGTTTCTCTCTACCTTACCTGCGTGTACGCATCCCAAGTTCACAATACCTGTGTACCTGTATGCTCTGTATGTAAAGGGGTGGGTGCGTACTCCTGTAAAGGTCAAAAGGCGTGAGTTTCATCTTAAAAAAGTTACTTGTGGTCATTTCTATAGCAATTTAGAAGATTGTTTGACGTGTATTGAGCGCCTCTCCAGATGTTTCATGTATCCCTATGAAAGAGGAACTTATCCCATCAAGAGAGGAGCTACCCCATCCAAAAGAGGGGCTTATCCCATTGATGTTGGACCTGATTAACTTCCTCTAAAGCACTATAAATATAGGCATTGGGCCAGAAGGAGAGAGGCTGAAAGCTGAATATTCCTAAGGGTAGATGTTGTTGAAATTAGGACTTCCTTGTAGAAGCTTGTGAGGAGAGATTCCCATCCTTTCTTATTTCATTTGGAAGTGGTGAGCTTATCAAAGTAAAGGAGAACTCTTGCTGGACCCTGGGAGGGACCTGCACATCACCAAGGCTCAGGTTGTAATGGCTTCTTTTGTTTCCTATTAATACAAATAAGTCCATTCTTCTCAACAATTTGTTATTTATGAGTTGTTTCATATACTCCTTGGTATGTATGTTAAATATGTTTTATTTTATGAGATATTCAGGTGCTATTTAATCGTTTGATTGTTAGTGAATGCAGGTTTCGGAGAGAAGGAGGAGCTCATCCGGATCGACGAGGCTGGACTACTACAACAGCGTTGGACTACAGGTAGGATCTAAACACTTGATTTCTTATATGGTAAATGCATATTTAGAGAAGGATTGTTCTTAATTGTCTTGTTTGTCACTAGAAAGCCTTAAGCTTCTAGGGAGGTTGGTTTTGTCCGCAAAATTGACTCTTTCTGCCTCACTAAATGGCGAATCTGCTGGGGAACTCCATTGATGTGAATGATTTTTCCTTTGTGTGAAACTTTGATCTGAGAAAAGTAATTTGTTTTCTGGTTTTTGGCTGTTTGACTGTGTATTTGGGTGGGCTAGCTTAGGGTTAAATTAGATTTTAGTTTTTCTTGGTTTTTTCAGTAGTACGCACCCTCTGCGTTGAGCACAGCGCGTACCTATACGCCCTGCAGCTTTGTGCACAGAGCGGGCCCGCACCTGTCTAAACAGGTCGCCTGCGTACCCTGTCAAAAATTGAGAAAATTCCAATTTTTCCATTTTTTCTCTTAGATTTTGTCTTTAGTTAGTTTTTACTTCCCAGATCCACTGGTTACCTGTCAGAGATCTTCACCTGAACTTGTTTCGTTAGCGTCAAGAGTTTTAGTGGAATTCATAGAAGTTCTAGCCCTAGGGTTTGATTTTTGCATTGGTCCTGTAGTGAATTTGGCTTTAGAAGTTTTGAAACCTTGTATCTCTCTGGTTTTATCAGTCTTCTTAGGAGTCGGACCTGTCATAAAGTCTACCTGTGTGAGCAACCTACCTTTGTGTTGTCTCTTTGCGGAATTTCGAAGAAGCTTGTTGATTGAGTTGTGAATTTCATTCTTGAGAAAAATAACAAAAGAGTTTGATTTTTGTTTTAACTGGTTTATGATTCTGCATGAGCTGGTCCTTGGTTTGATTGTTGCCAAGTAAAACAACCTGGAATCATCTTTTTAGGCTTTTGCCTCATTAGATTTGCTTTTAGTTAAATTTCCTTTTGATTTTCTTTTGAGTAAGTGTTTCATAGATTTTTATAAATTTTGAGATTGATTTTTGTTAGAATAGTTTTATATGCTTTGTTAAATAGAAAAAATACAAAAACATCTCCTTTGAAAAGTTTTTTTAAAGTAGAATTTGAAGTATTTTGAAAAGGAAAGGAATTTTCGAACAAGTAATGAGTGGTCATGTGTTGTATGCTTGGAAAAGATAAAGAGATTGTTTCTTTGATTGTCTGTTAAGAAAGTTGCTTTTATCAATTTTGCATTTTCCAACTCTCTTAGCTAGGTAATTCATTGAAAAAGAAAAGTAGTGTAAATCATCCTAAGTGCATCCTTTTAGTGGATTTGAGTCGAGTCTACACACCATCAGTTTCATCTCCGCTACCTTTTGTCTTAAAGAAAAGCCATAAAAAATAACACTTAAAGTAAAATCAACTTAGTAACTTTTCTTTTACTAGGGCTCTGAAGCACCAATATAAATCAGGCTAGTGTCTTGGGGTAGGAGAGTAATTAACTCTCCAAGATAGCAAAACCAAACAAGTAGCTTATCTTGTGGTAGGATAAATCCAACTGTTTGATTTATACTCTGGGAAAGCTCCTCTTAAAGGAGAAGCACAAGCTCATGTCCGAACCAGTGAGGGGATCAATCCTCCCTTGTTGGGAACGACGCCAGACACGCACGTATTACAAACGGTAAACCTCGGATTAACCATTGTCGAGGAGCCTGGGGTCACTTATCAGTAAACCTTGGATTATTGTCAAGGAGCCGGTAAGGGGATTGAGCTTGATACTCTTCCCTTGCGTGCTGTCAGAGCGTACACTGTTCCCCCAGGTGTATTTGTTGCTGTTGGTAACCTTAGTGACCATTATCTTAGGATTCTACCCAAGGTGACGGTGGAGGGAAGATCGCACTGTACCTGGAGTAGACGTCGGCTAGACTCACTTGGATTTTCTGAGGGGTTCACTTCACTCGAGACGGTTAAAGTGGAGAAACTTGGTCCAGTCTATTCATTAAGCAGGTTGCCGGGGTAACTGTTCCACCTGCCATTTCTGTACTGAATTCTACGAGGTTGGGCTTCATCACCAACTAGTGTTTTCGGTCCGGAGAGCTTACTATTTGTGTGTGGTTTGACGCCCTAGATTCTTTAGGCGTGTGTTTCAAATTTGATTGGTTCTTTAGCGACTTTAGGTGGTTTGCTTTGAGATTTTACTTTGTTTTCGTTTGTAGTAGTTAAAAGTTTTAGCTATGGATGAATTACCGAGATAGTCTCGTAGACTTCGGGGCAAGTCACCTGAGGTTGTTACCGTGGCCGATTTGTTGAGGAAATCCCGTAGATTGCGGGGTGAACCTCCTGAAGACGTCCCGGGTCATTATGAAGGTTTGAAAATCCTTGTAACTCCTCCTAGTGGCAGTAGAGTAGGTTCACCTGAAGAAGGAGAGTCTTCGTTGGTAGTCCATCCAGATTACCAAAGTTTAGAAACAGGTTATAATCCTGAAGCTATTGCGGTTTCCGAGCTTGCTGGTAGTTTTTCATCTACTAGTGATATGGGCGAAGAACCTGAAATATCTGAACCTGTTACTCCAACTTCTAGTGTTCCTGATTCACCTAGGGTAGAACGATTCATCACCGAAAATCTTCCTTCTAGTTTGATTTCTATTGAAGAACTTGCTCCAAAAGAAGAAATAGGCGTTTCTTACCTTGAAGATCAACCTACTATTGATCTAAGAAAGCGTGAATCCATATTTTATAGTCCTCCTAGAATTACTAGTTGGTATCTTTCGTTAACAAATTATTTAGACAACTCAGGGTCAAGTTTTTCTCCACCTCGTACTCCTTTTCCACCCGGAGGTTTCACTACTCCTGTATATATGTCTAGTCCGTCATCCATGTATTCCCAATCTCCGGAAGCCTATTTATACGGTGGTCTGTATGTTCTTGCTGGGTATCAGTCCATTTCTGGTACTTTTTCAGGAGCATCTCCTCATCCTATTGATCAAAAGTCGTTAACTGGAAGTAGTGGTCCTAAATAGTCGAGTGCAGAAGAAATTCTGATGATGTCAGGTCAACCTCAAGGCAGTCAGTTACCGCTTGGGGGGCAACCTCAAGGTACTCAATATGCGCCTAGGGGGCAACCTCAAGGTACTCAATATCTGCCTAGGGGGCAACTTCAAGGTACTCAATTTTCACCTGGGGGCCAACCTCAAGGACTGTACATACCTACGGGACAGTACATTCCTCAAGGTCAACCCCAGACCCAATATGTACCACAAGGTCAACCCTTGTATCAGTATGTACCCCAAGGTCAACCTCAATATCAGTATGCACCCCAAAATCAATATCCTTACGTACCTCAAGGTCAACCCCAATATTAGTATGTGCCTCAGGGTTATCAACCCCAAGGTCAGTATCAACCTCAAGGTTACCAACCGCCTTCTGGTCAACCGTATTATCAATCTTACCCTCAACTCGGTTATGGTCCTCAGTATCCTCAAGGTCAATACCCCAGAACGAATTTGGTGTGGGATCCCTCTCAAAATCAACAGGTTTTTCAACCAAATGTGCAGTCGTCATCCCATCCTGGACAGGCTGCTGGTCCATCTCAGCAACCCATCTAGTCTACGGCTCAAACTTCTGCACCTTCTGTAGTTTCTCAGGCTGGGCCTAGTACACCTCGTACTCCGCCTCAAATGTCTACTGCAACTACTGCAACATCTTCTCCATCTACCCCACCTTCTTCTGGAGTATCAGCAGCTCCGGTTTCTACTGTTCCTGCATCTGCTCCTCAGACCTCTTTAGCTCAGTCCAGACTTCGGTCGAGATGCCTGTAGGAAGTACGGTTGTTACTTCTCAACCTCAATTTGTTCAACCTCCGTACCAGGGACAGTACCAACCTCAATATGGTCCTGTTGCGCAACAACCAACCTACCAGTATCAATCGTATCCTGGGTACACTTATCAACAACCCCAGTATGGTCTGGTTAATCCTGGTTTTCGGGGAGGATACAATATCCCGAATGCGATTCCTTATCCAAGTTATCCCGGATATCCTCCTCCTGGGGCTGGTTTAGTGACCCAAAGTTTTAGGGATCCGAACCGGCAATTGTCATTTATCGCAACTTTGGATTTACCAGACTTGTCGCGCCTAACGAATGATCCAATCAATTATCTTCCATTTTGGCTACCAACGCCAAATAAGTTGCCCAGTGACATACCCAAGTTCGAAGGTAAGTTTTGAGAGGACCTGTCGAATCATGTGATGGCTTACCACCTCTGGTGTGCCTCAAATTCTATCTCGGATGATTCGATCCGCTTACGTCTTTTCCAGCGTACACTCATTGGTCTTGCGGCCAAGTGGTACATTGAGTTACCACGGGCCTCTTTTTACAATTTTAGCCAGTTAGCTACCTCGTTCTTAACTCACTTTCAGTTGCCGGTCATATACGATAAGGGCACGGAGTTACTAACTTCACTAAAACAATCGACGTCCACGTCTATTTCCGATCATATTCATGAATGGAGACGTTGAAGAAGGTTAGTGAAAGTTTTTATTGCGGACCAAATCTTAGCTGAATGGTTTGTTAAATCATTATTACCGAAGATTACTGAAGACGTAGCTAAGGCCGGAGTAGTTACTGAGGAGAAAGTCATTGCTCAGGCGTAGTACCTTGACTTAGTTTACACTCAGTCGGGTACGTTACACGAGAAGATCCCAGATCTTCCAAGTTTAAATCAAATCGTTGCTGCTCCTTCGGTATCTCATGCCGCTGATGGTATGATTGGTATGGTGAATACAAAGAGTAAGAAGAAATCTTCTAAGACTTCTTCTCCTATAATCACGCTGCCTGATTCCCCGACAGGTGAGTCTTCTCCTGAAATTTCCGCCGATATTCACGTCGTAGAGACATCTATGGTCAAATCAAAAAATGGTGGAAAGAAGAAGGGTAAGAAGAAGAATAAATTAGACAAGGCTCCAAAGGAGAAATCAAAAAAGTCGGAAACCAACGACGAAAAGCACAAACCTAAATATCCTTTTCTTATTTGTGAAGAAGATCATTATACAAGAGATTGCCCTCATCGAGCCGAGGTTGTGAAAATAGTCAAAGGTTCCGAAACTCCTGTTGTTTTGAAAGATCCATTTCCAAAGCAGGAGAGTAAGATGATAGGTTCTTCCTCGAGTGCCAGTGAAGCACCCATTTTGATGTCTCATGTGAGGATTGCGACTCGATCGCAAGATTATGGTAGTAAGAATCCTGTTGATGGTAAGGAAGCAGAATCTTCTCATTCTAATCCATCAACCTGAGCTCCTGGTTCCGATCCACTACAGATCGAGAAACCTAACCCTGACTTAGTAATCAAACCGCCCGCCAAGGGTATACTTCGAAAGTCTGCTTTCAATCCACATGCGAGAGCGGCTCAGAATTATAACATTGTTGAGGATTTAGCTGTTTCACCCTCAGCGATGTCGGCTCTGGAAGTGCTGCAATCATGCCCAGCACAAAGGAAATTACTTTTTTTGGCTATCAGATCTGTTGATCTTCAGGATCCGAACCTAATAATCTTTGATATAGAAAATAGTACACCACGTTTACCTCATCAGATGGCTTTCCAGATTCCAGTGATAGTCAAAAACTGGCTTGTTCATAGGACTGTAATTGATGAGGGAGCTTCCACGTGTATTATGTCGATTCAGTGTTGGAGATCGCTTGGTTCTCCTTCACTGAACCAATCCCCCACCATCCTTAAGGCCTTTGATGGCTGTGCGTTCCGTCCGTTTGGTATTTTACAGGATTTGCCTATAGAGGTTGAAGGAAAAACCGTTAGTCTAGATGTGGAGGTGGTTGATGCCCCTCTAGACTACAACCTTCTTTTGGGTCGAAGTTTGTCATATGCTATGACAGCGGTTGTTTCATCGGTCTTCAGAGTCATAAAGTTTCCATATAATGGCAAGATCATGACAATAGACCAACTGACTTACTTTGCATCCGACCCTGCCTCTTCAGAGAGTATCCAGCATGTCGGAAAAACGACCATCCCTTATAGGGACGTTGGCGTAGGTTTAGTTAAAGATTCCAGTTTGCTGGGAACTTTTCCTTTTCCTCCAATCAACGCTTCGTCTTCATTTGCATATATTAATATGATTACATCATACACCATTATTTACGACGATCCTTGGATTGTCCCTTCCGAATCTGAGATAGACTCATTTGGTAATGCTATGATTTTGAGTCCATATGAAAATGCTTATGAAGCCGTAGTGTCTTTTACCGACCCGCTTTCAACCAAAATTGACCAAATGAATGTGGTCCATGAGGACTCACTTTTTGCATCACCCTCAGAGTTAATAACATTTCCCGAAGTTGTGTCATCTGACGAACACCTTCATGAAATCCTATCTGTAGACGATTTACCATGGGAAGATCTTCATCACAGATCTTCGTTCTTACCTGAGGATGATTGTTTAGAAAATGATTTCTCATTCATCTTTACCACTGAACATGTCAAAGACGCTCAGAGTCCAACGAAACATCCTGATTCAGAGCTGAATTTAGGGAATATTTCTCGCACTATTCCCATTGACATTTCAGTGAAGCCCAGAATTGGTGAGAACATTCATATAGGTGCCTCATGTACAGATGACGAAGTTCAAACATACAAGGCCCTATTCCAAGAATTTCGTGACGTGTTTGCCTGGTCATACGAGAAAATGCCAGGAATTGATCCCGCTATTGTTGTCCGTGAAATCAAGACCTACCCGGACGCTAAACCCGTCCGGTAACGGTTGCATCAGATTCACCCTCGAAAAGCGGCTGCGATTAAAGCAGAAGTCGAGAAGCTGTTGAAAGCAGGTTTCATCTATCTGATCCCGTTAACGGATTGGGTATCGAATATTGTCCCGGTTAACAAAAAGCAGGCAACAATAAGAATCTATATCGATTATAGGGATATAAATCGAGCTTGTCCAAAAGACAACTACCCAACGCCCTATATCGATCAAATAATTGATGATTGTGCTGGAAGCGAAATGTTTTCCTTTATGGATGGTTTTTCGGGCTATAATCAAATCAATATTTTACCTGCCGACCAACCAAAAACGACATTCATTTGTCCGTGGGGGACATTTGCTTATTGTAAATTACCTTTTGGACTTAAGAATGTCGGAGCCACTTTTCAACAGGCGATGTCTTATGCATTTCATGACATCAAACACATTGTGCAACCGTACCTCGATGATTTGCCTGCTGATCACCTTGTCCACTTACGAGCAATTTTTATGACGTGTAGGCATTATCGTATTCGTTTAAATCCGCACAAGTGTGTATTCTGTATAGAAGCAGGTCGATTGCTGGGATTTGTTGTTTCAAAAGCCGGCATTCGCGTCGATCCCTCGAAAGTTGAAGCAATCATCAAATTGCCTCCTCCTTCGAGTTTACGCCAACTCGAAAGTTTGTAGGGGAAAGAAAACTTTTTACGCCGATTCATTCCAAACTACGCCGAGGTCACTAAGGGTTTTACCCGGTTGTTGAAACAGAACGCTCAATTCTCTTGGGATGAGATTGCTCAGCAATCTTTCAATGCACTCAAGCACACGTTGACCCATGCACCGTTGCTGCATCCTCCCAACTACAACCAGGACTACTTCTTATACCTCGCAGCTTCGCATTCCACTATTGGAATGGTGTTAGTCCAGGAAGACGAATTCGAAATGGAAAATGTGATATATTATCTTAGTCGAACCCTAAATCCAACTGAGTTAAAATACTCCCATGTGGAGAAATTGGCTTTGGCAGCTGTTCAAGCTGTCCAGCGTTTCCGTCACTACATTTTACTTTGTAACACTACAGTTGTTTCGGATTGCAACCCTATGATTTATATTTTGACTAAATAACTTCTAGGGTTCAAGTACTCTAAATGGATCGTTATCCTACAAGAGTTCGATTTGGAGTTCGAGAAATCCAATTCTAAGAAATCCTTAGTTTTCGCAGAGTTAATGTGTGATTTCCCGCGTTCTGACACAAAGACTGTGGCAGAGGAGTCTATTGCAAATGAATCTTTGTTTCTCATCAGCACTTTAGATCCTTGGTATGGGGATATAATCATCTATCTCTAGACCCAATCTTTTCGGCCTGAAATTTCAAATTCGGAGCGTCGAAAAATTCGGTTCCAGTCCCAACAGTTCAAAATTATTGGAGATACTCTTTATCGCCGTGGGGCAGACTTGGTTTTTCGACGTTGCTTAACTCACGAAGAGGCTGAGAGGGTTTTTAATGACTGTCACTCTAGAGCGTGTGGCAATCATATGTCTGGGTATGCCACAGCCCAAAAGATATTGCGCGCTGGCTACTTCTGGCCGACTTTATTCAAAGATTGTATTATTGCGGTCCGGAAATGCCACAACTGTCAGGTGTTTGATCGAAATATGCGCACACCACCTGCTCCTCTCCACCCTATAATTTCTGTTTGTCCTTTTGCCAAATGGGGTATCGATTTTATTACTTGTAACCCTCACTCGGCCAGGGGGCATGCGTATATCATCCTCGCGGTTGATTATTTTACTAAATGGGCCGAGGCGATGCCTACATTCGAGGCAGACGGCAAGACAACAACAATTTTCGTATTCAATCACATTATTGCTAGGTTTTGTGTCCCACAAGCGATCATCACTGACCATGGGCGCCATTTTTGAAACGTCATGATGACCGAACTTACAGGCCAGCTTGGTTTGCGCCATGATAACTCTACTCCTTATTATCCACAAGCCAACGGCCTGGTTGAGTCTATCAACAAAGTTCTGGTTATCATGATCCGACGAATCATTGGTATTCATCGGTTGAATTGGCACAACATGTTATTTTCAGCGCTATGGGCATACCGAACCTCAGTGAAAACATCAACATGGTTCACTCCTTTCCAGCTAGTTTATGGCTTGGAAGCTGTGTTGCCCATTGAATGCGAAATCTCATCACTTCAAATGGCTATCGAATTACTTCCAGCTACTTCCGAAGAGGAGAAGCGTTTATTATACTTAGCTCAATTAGATGAGACTCGATGTGATGCTGCATTGACAATCGAGACTCACGCGAAACGGATGAAAGCTCAGTATGATAGAAATGTGACCCCTCGAAGTTTTTCGGAAGGAGACTTAGTGCTATTATATGATCAAGCTAACGATAAACCAAGTGCTGGAAAATTCATTCCTATGTGGCATGGGCCCTACATTGTCAAGCGAAAGCTAGCAAAAGGGGCCTATGAGCTAGTTGATTTCGATGGGGACTCTTTGGGTAAACCCAGAAATGGACTTTACTTAAAGAGGTACTATGCTTAAATGATGGGTATGGAGAATTTTTAGTTAGGTTAGGTTTTCTTTCTAGCTGGTGTGTTTGTTAGTTTAGACAATGTGCTTAGCTTAGGAAGTGTGTTTGCATCATTATTTTGGCTTATCTTGGTTTTACTCTTGATTTTACAGATGTCGATGCCTCTCCAAACGTACATTGGATTTGTTGATGGTGCTTGTCGTAGTACATAGAATATCTCTTCTGCAGCTTGGGTTATCTATTTGCCCGCTGACGAGTTAGTTTCTATGCATGGGGTGAGCCTCGGTCAAACAACAAACAACATTGCAGAATACAGTGCAGTGATTGATTTATTGTCTGAATCTATTTCATTCGGGATTCGACGTTTGATTGTGAGGTTAGATTCAGAACTCATTGCATTACAGCTTAATAGATTTTATGCCATTATAAATCCTGTGTTATTAAGGTTGTTTTTAAGAGTTCGTCTCTTGGAACGTGAGTTTGATTACATTGAATATCAACATATTCCAAGGTCTCTAAATACATTAGCAGATGCAATTGCTTCTCGAGTATTAGACAGACATTTGGGATAATTGTAAATTTAAAAAAACATTTCATCATACATGTGAACAAGATAAGCCGGTAAAATGATATAAATATATAGATAGTGTCAAAAAATATACATCGTCTTCGATCATAGGTTGAAAAATACCTTATGATCGGCAAAAATGATAAGTAAAAAAAATCAAAATGTGACATTGGTCTACAAAAGTGATCATCCAATCACTGGTGGTGATCTCTATAAGACACCACTGCACGTGCTACTCTGCATAAGAACCTCCTAAAAGGTCCTGGGACCGCAACTACATAATGCTGAAGTCTGATAGGAATATTGTCAATGGACGTCTCCGGTATGTCTGCCGTCAGACACTCCAAATCTTGCTCCAACTCAGCTAGCATCTCTGCACCTGCATCCTGAGGGGCCGGTAGCGGTGCAACTGGATGTCTTCTTTCAAAAGCCCGGAGATTGGCTGGACGCTGTGGGCCTACGTCTGCATTTTGAAAAATTTTACTGTCAGTTTTGAAAACAATGTTTAGAAAACAAAAATATAGATAAAAACAACTGTGAAAAGTGAATATACCTCTGTCATCCCATTGTTCTCCCTGTGGAAGAACCATGTCCGGATCTCCATGAAAATCTAATCTGGCATAAGGAAAATCCTGGATCGCAAAGACCTGGTCCTCCAACCAATGAAAGTAACCCGCAGGAAATCGAACAACTCCCGCTCCCTCATCAGGATGCCAGGCCATCACCGCAACCCATCGCATTAACTTTGGCTCCCGAGGAGGCCCAACATCAACTGTGAGATGCTGCGAGATCAGCATCGGAACTCTCTCTAGGGCAAAGCTCACAACTAAAGGCCCATACCCAAAGGTCTTTGATTGCCCATTCTTTGCCCTAGTCAATTGGCCCTTCATATTGGCCAACATAGCATCGCACCAGTTGAAAATGGTGCCTCGGAAGCAATCAATCGCCATCCGCATTTGGGACCCAGTGGCAATGTGCAAAGCGGCTGCACTGCAGAGTCTGGTAACTGTAAAGGCAATTACCATAAGTTCTATCCCCTTCTCCTGGTTTTGATTATTGCACCACTCTAGCCGGAGACTAGCAAGGGATTGGCCACCCGGCCTAGTCCCGAACAGAGACAATTGCTCGCCCCTATTAGGCAAACCAGTGAGAAAATATATTTCTAAGGGCTCTATATCGAGCTGGTGCCCTCCGATGTAAAAGCATTGATCCTGAACGTTCCACCTTTCAACCAGCCACTCTAAGAATCGCACCTGGGCCCTCATGCCAGGTATGGCCCAGTATTTGTAGAGACCGCATGCCTTCAAAGCATCAATGGAAGGTTGATGATTTATTGCGGCCAAATTGACATCTTCGTGTTCTCTTTCGCGCCAATCAAGCATAGTGGGAAATCTACACACCAGAAAACATTCATTAGAATTCATTAAATCAAAAATTAATGGTTTAGTTTTGAGATTTGGGGTTTTAAATTTACTTTGCGTGGAGTACGCACCCCGCTTTCAGAAAACAGAGCGTGGGTACGCGGCTTTTCTGAAGGTAGGCTGCGTACTCCTACCATTTTCCCATTAACGAAAATGTCAGGGTACGCAAGTCACCCATGGGGTACCTGCGTACCCCGAAAAGCAGATCTTAAAACCCCAAAGCCCCCAAAAAATCAAACTAGAGCTTAAAATGAAATTCTAAACGGATGAAAACAAAGAGGAGGATGTTGTGAAATACCTGAAAGAGACGAAACTCGATTCCGACGGTCAAATTCTCCGCAAAGTCCACGGGAAGTTTCTTGCCAAAAGCCCTTTTCTCTCCCTCAACAGTAAAATGGTAAAAATGACATGGTAAAAAGTATTTTTATAGGTTTTTTGGATAAATGAATGCTAAGTTTGTTTATTTTTCACCATGGAAGGATATGTTTCAATGTATTTTTGCCTATCTTAAATAGGTATGAGTAATGTGTTGCTTTTGTGCAGGACAAAAGGATTTTCAGGGAAAATTGTCATTTTTCACAAACCAAAACATCAGAGTCATCTTTTAAGCCCTTTTCTGACTCCTAAAATATGAAAAGATTGCTGAGTGTCTCTTTTACACTCGTTAAAATGGAATTAAAAGACGGTCCCCTTATATCCTTTTCTGACCATAAAAACAAGAAAAGATTGCCGGGTTTTTGTCGTTTCAAATTCGATACTGGAAATAAAACGACGTGTCCTTGATCGATTTTTACTTTTCAGGTCAAAGACACTAATCATGAAAGTACTCCTTGGTCGCAAGATCAAGCGGTTCTCCTAGGTATTATTTTATACTTTTTCGGGCTTAGGAGACACAAATTTACGAAAAGTCAAACCCTGGAGTCTTCTTAAGTTTTTTCAGACTCTCTAAAAATGAAAAACGCCGAGTTTCTCCTATACTGGACTCGTTAAATTTCGACAGTAAAGGACTTGTTCAATTACAAATAGGAACTGACCACTCCTTCTTAGGGTTCACATTTAAACTAAGTTGGACTCACCTGAAGGGTGAGCTTATAATCAAGCATATGTTATCCTCCTCAGGCTTGTAAAAATTAAAGAGGTACTTGCCAGAAATTGTGGGGGAAAAGAGAGAAAAGTGAGTCTGTTTGTCATACTTTATAACCACTCTTGAACACGACACTTTCATTCACCTGGGTTGGGAAATTCTTTACCTAACAGTTGATCGAACCATATTGAAAGTCTTCAGCCGGTTTCTGGGTATTAACTTTGGGTCAATCATCACCAAACCATCTGTCGTGTCGTTATGTGTTCAAGAGCTCGGTGCAAATAAGCCATTCATCTGCAAAATGTCTGTCATCCATCTTGACCATCCCTGAGCCAGTCCTTGCAACTAAATTTCTTCAACTTGATCTATGATTTCGTGTTGTGGGCTTGCTTGCGACGGATCACTTTCTATCGACTTCAGCTCATTATCTAGAAAGATGATCTAGGAATCGTCAGTACCTTGAGATCTGCATGCCTCAAGGCATGTTTCTCGCCTTTGACGACAGTTTACATCATTGAATTTCGATCAAAGGATTCCATGACATGTTCAACATCAACACATCTTATCATATTTCATGGATTGTGCTGAGTACTTTGAGAGCCATTGTCATTATTGGTGGTTTCTCTCATGCTTGTTAACAGTTTATATCATTGACTGGTAATCAAGTAGTTTCTACCATGTTAGACTTCGACACATTCAATCGCATGGATAGAATCGTACTGTTTCGGGACGTAGAAATGAAGACCCTGGATCTAGTTTCTACCATCCAGGTTGCGAGGAATTTTGTATTCATTATATTATGGACTATTCATAAACAAATGGTTGCGTCCATACTGTGTCCACATGTGTCTGTACTTATGATGTGTTACGAGATCATTCCTATATCAGAGCAGTAGTTAGTCTTCTAGTTAGTTTTCAGTCCCTTAGTCAATTTTCATCTGAGTATGGGAATGTCTACCTCAACGATGATATGATCTCATATATATATTTCGCATTGAATGTTTTTATAGGTTCCAACCGAGCTCTCCACAAGATGATCCTCGAAATGATAAAGAACTTCACTCCTCCTATATGATAAATGAAAAGATCCTCATATACTACAGACTTCGCACTTTAGGGGGCAATCTGTTACACAAAAATATCGTCACCTTGATTATTTGCAGTCGGTGGAGGCCTATCATCACCTATACCAGCTTCCTAAGCAAGTCTCAAACATCAGCTCTTCAAAACAAGCTTTAGAAATGAGAGAAAGACATCAAAAAAGCAATGTAACTCTGGTTCCGCACTTTCTCTCACTTTTGCCTGTGGACCCACACCTTTTGTTCAGGATATCTGCGTACTTATACGCTCTGTATGTAAAGGGGAGGGTGCGTACCCCTTTGAAAGTCAAAAGGCGTAATTTTTATCTTAAAAAACTCATCTTGGGTTAATTCTAGAGTTTTCTAGAAGGATTTGTTATGTGGATTGTTCGCCTCCAAGTGGTTCATGCATCCCATCATAGGAGGAACTAATCCCTTGTTGAGAGGAGCTATCCCTTTGAAGGAGGACTCTATCCCTTTGAAGGAGGAGCTGGTAACTGATGTCCATTGCACTATAAATTGAGGCATTGGGTTAGTGGCCAGATAGGTTAGAAGCTGAACTTTTGAGGGTAAATGCTAGTGAAATCAAGACTTCCTATTTGAGCTTAAGAGGAGAGATCACATACCTTTTTGGCTTCATTGGGGAGTGAGTGAAGCTTGTCAAAGTCAAGGAGTCCATGAAACAAATAACATGAGATACTTGTCGAGAAAAATGAGCTTGATTGTATTAATTCAAAAGGAGAAGAACTTTACAACCTTTGCCTTGATGCTATACAAGCTCCTCCTAGGGTCCAACAAGAAGTCTGGTTGGTGTGTTTGTCATTACCTGAAGAGATATTGTGTTTGTCATTACCTGATAAAACTATTGAATAAAGAAAACTTAAGATCTACAAACTAAGAAAACCTATTTGAAGTAAAAGCTCACAAAAAGTCTTTTTGAGGATGTTTTACTTGGTTACTGGCAAACCAAGGACTAAATTGTCCAGAATCACAAATAAGTCAAGAACAACCAATTTTGTTTTCCTTCTGAAAATGAAAATGAAAATGAACCAGAGTTACATTGGTTTTTTGATGTCTTTCTCTCATTTCTAAAGCTTGTTTTGAAGAGCTGAGGTTTGAGACTTGCTTAGGAAGCTGGTATAGGTGGTGATAGACCTACACCGACTACAAATAATCAAGGTGACGATATTTTTGTGTAACAGATTGCCCCCTAAAGTGCGAAGTCTGTAGTAGAGAAGAACTTTACAACCTTTCAGGTAAAAACCAACACACCAATAAAAAAAGAATTTTTCGGAAGGAGATTTAGTCCTTTTGTACAATCAAACAAATGATAAATTGGGCGCTGGAAAGTTCGTGCCTATGTGGCATGGTCCTTTTGTTGTCAAGCGCAAGCTAGCGAAAGGGGCCTATGAGTTGGTAGACTTTGACGGGGTCTCTTTAGGTAAACCCAGAAAATGGTCTTTACCCTGAAGAGAATATTTGCTTCGTAATGAAAACACACAACCATCACTATCTTCTCTAAATTGCGCTTTTAAATAATGGCAAAACATAATGTGTTTAAGGTCCTCATGTCCAACGGCAAAGTTTGGGATGCCTTGCTCTTTGATTCCAAGTAAGCTCCTTGTGCAAACCTGCAAACACAAACAAGGCAACTACGATTAAATAGCACCTGAAAACCACATATTTTAAAAATTTACATGAAAGTCAAGGAGGTCAATGACAATAACATGGATAACTTGTTGAGAACAAAATGGAGCTTGTTGTATTTTCAAAACGTAAGAGAACTTTAGACCTTTGCCTTGGATGTACAAGCTCCTCCCAGGGTCCAACCAAGAGTCTCCTTTACTTGACAAGCTTCACCTCACCCCATGAAGCCAAAAAGGTATTGTGATCTCTCCTCTTAAGCTTCAATAGGAAGGTCTTGATTTCCACTGCATTACTCAAACAGTCAGCTTCTACCGCCTTGGCCTCGACCAATGCCTAAATTTATAGTGCACTTGGGATTCAGTTACCAGGGTCCTTCTTCAAAGGGATAGAATCCTCCTTTTCAAAGGGTGCTCTCCAACAAGGGATTAGTTCCTCCTATTATGGGATGCATGAACCACTTGGAGCGAACAATCCACGTAACAAATCCTTCTAGAAAACTCTAGAATTAACCAAAGATGAGTTTTTTTAAGTTAAAAATTGTGCCTTTTGAATTTCACAGGGGTACGCACCCTCCCCTTTACATACAGAGCATATAAGTACGTAGATATCCTGAACAAAAGGTGCGGGCCCGCAGACAAAAGTGAGAGAAAGTGCGAAACCAGAGTTACATTGCTTTTTTGATGTCTTTCTCTCATTTCTAAAGCTTGTTTTGAAGAGCTGAGGTTTGAGACTTGCTTAGGAAGCTGGCATAGGTAGTGATGGACCCATACCGACTGCAAATAATCAAGGTGACAATATTTTTGTGTAACATATTGCCCCCTAAAGTGCGAAGTCTGTAGTATATGAGGATTTTTTCATTTATCATATAGGAAGAGTGAAGTGCTTTATCATTTCGAAGATCATCTTGCGGAGAGCCCGGTTGGAACCTGTAAAAAAATTCAATGAAAAATATATATATGAGATCATATCATCGCTGAGGTAGGCATTCCCATACTCAGATAAAAAATGACTAAGAGACTGAAAACTGACTAGACGACTAACTACTGCTCTGATATAGGAATGATCTTGTAACACATCATAAGTACAGACACATGTGGACATAGTATGGACACAGCCATCAGTTTATGAATAGTCCATAATATAATGAATACAAAATTCCTTGCAACCTGGATGATAGAAACTAGATCCAGGGTCTTCATTTCTACGTCCCGAAACAGTACGATTCTATCCATGCGATTGAATGTGTCAAAGTCGAACATGGTAGAAACTGCTTGATTACCAGTCAATGATGTAAACTATTAACAAGCGTGAGAGAAACCACCAATAATGACAATGGCTCTCAAAGTACTCAGCACAATCCATGAAATGTGATAAGATGTGTTGACGTTGAACATGTCATGGAATCCTCTGATCAAAAGTCAATGATGTAAACTGTCGTCAAAGACAAGAGACCTACCATTGAGGCATGCAGATCTCAAGGTACTGACGATTCCTAGATCATCTTTCTAGATAATGAGCTGAAGTCGATAGAAAGCGATCCGTTGTAGGCAAACCCACAACACGAAATCATAGATCAAGTTGAAGAAATTTAGTTGCAAGGACTGACTCAGGGATGGTCAAGATGGATGACAAATATTTTGCAGATGAATGGCTTATTTGCACTGAGCTCTTGAACACATAATGGCACGACAGATGGTTTGGTGATGACTGACCCAAAGTTAATACCCAGAAACTGGTTGAAGACTTTCAATATGGTTTGACCAACTGTTAGGTAAAGGATTTCCCAACCCAGGTGAATGAAAGTCTCGTGTTCAAGAGTGGTTATAAAGTATGACAAACAGACTCACTTTTCTCTCTTTTCCCCCACCATTTCTGGCAAGTACCTCTTTATTTTTTAAAAGCTTGAGGAGGATAACATATGCTTGATTATAAGCTCACCCTTCGGGTGAGTCCAACTTAGTTT
>APFE030433368.1:0-12121 GCA_000404065.3 Pinus taeda | reverse complement strand
CCCGATCTACGAAAATAGCTATATTAGCAGGTAGGGCGGTGATATACCATTCGCTACGTATTTGCTCACTGGGTTTGGAAGCGGTAGGGATTTTATTAAGGAGTTTATTGAAACGAGCATTAAATTCCTTGATAGGTTCCTTATGTTCTATCCTTAAGTTGGAGAGATCATTTATTAAAGTTGCTAAAGATCTGTCATCTCCATACTTAGTCAAAAACTGCTCTTGGCACGCATTCCAGTTGGTAATGGATCCGGATGGTAGAGAAAAGTACCAAGATCCAGCCGATCCTTGTAAAGTATAAGGGAAGAGTCTGACAACAACATATTCATGGGCTACCCCTTTTAGGTTGACCGATAGCATGAAATTATTAATATGTTCTTCGGCCTGAGTTCCATCATCTGGGTTGAAGTTAGGGAGCCATTTTTCGGGTGCATCGGGTAAAGGATGCAACGGTGCAGGCATGTTGACCGCACCTGGCCTTGTCCATGGATCTGCCATTATAATAGTACCGGGGTTTGATACTACTATTGAAGTTCCAGATGAATGGGGAGAAGATGATACCGAAGGGTGAGCCGATTGAGATATTGGGGCTTGTGTTCCCTGATGAACAACAATATGCAGTGGAGGAGTGGATGGTCGACTTTGCAGATGAGAGGATGAAATGGAGGACGTGGAAGAAAATTCCTCACTATTGGACTGCTTAGTGTGCTTCTTGGCCCTTTTCCTTTCGGGCAAGGGGAACTGAATGGGTTCAATACCAAGTTTTCCACTTTGCAATCTAGTGAGTGGATGAGATAGGTTGAACTGCGAAGTCGAACTGCTTTGAGATACCTCAGATCTTTGTGGCGAGATCGAGAATGTCTGAAGTTGTTGGATAAGAGACTGGACTTCAGGAGATTCAATACTCAATTGTTCTGAGGGTTGAGGGGTATGAGCAGTGGTTGTTGACTCCTGTTCTTCTTGATCACGCGTTGGAGAACCAGTACGCGATTGAGAATGAATAGGAGATTTGGAGGGAGAATTACTCTTGGAATGGCTTGTGGTTTTTGGTTTACTTGCCATTCATAGTTGTGGCCCTCCTTCTAGCGCCAAAAATGTTGAAGCCTCGAAAATCGTTGCACCAACATTGGGGAAAACCACCCGGTCCGGACCTTAGTGCAGCTCCTTTTCCGTTTGGTGTAGTGGCTCCGACTGGGGATAATGGGACCAGTTTCCCAACAATAGATGAATGGGATGAATGAATACTTTGTTGGTAACAGTAATGGTGAATGAATATCTATTAACTATTGACAGAAATGCAATAAAACTATCCTGGGAATCTATTTGAACATCTAAAGCGTAGCTTTTGATGTTCTATATCCAAAAATACAATTATATAGATGACTGCATTTATATGGACATAGATATTAAACCATTTAAAATGGCTGCACCTAAATAGTTAGGCACAGTGATTAAAACAATGCTACTAAAACTTTAAACATTCATACTATTAACGCATACATGATGAATAGTAAGGCATATCATCTAGACATCCAATAGTGGTATGAGTAAGATTTCCTGTCGTTATGCATGCATACAATTAACAGTAGCAAGAATAAATACACAGCGAAATAATATATTCAGAATGAATCTAAACAAAAGATAAAAATACCAGTTGAATAGCAAGTCACTCCCAATATGAATCGCTACGTATGGCTTTCACTTAGATGGATCAACATTCCTCAAATCAACGACAGTAGTGCACAATTGAATTAAGAAACTTTCTTCATTTAAATAAAAGCAGCTAGTCGAGTTTCATAAAAGAATAGAGGCTGAAGCACAATAGTGCAAACTTCAGTCTATTAAGTCTTATACAAAATTTTACGACCCTTTCTAAAGGCGTGAAAGGGTCTATAAATACTAAACTAATCTAAAATATCTACGAAACAAAAATGCTAATTATTCTGATATCAATAACTTCTTCGTTGCTATTTTCCCTGGCGGACTAAAGAGCTGGATGATGACTCATTCTGTCGGCTGTTTATCTTTAGACCTTAGGTGATGAATGTCGAGCATCGGCTGAATCTCTGGCGGTTTGTTTGTTCGTGAGCTGAGCTGGGCGGCAAATGTGGCATCTTGGATTTCAGGGATCATGTACTGAATAGCATCGGTCAAACATTTAATGGCGGCTCGTTGTTCATAAGGCTTAATGAGGAAATGCCAATATGTTTCTATGCTTAGGCTGTTAACCCCGGCGATTAACTTTCCTCTGTTCTCTAACTCTGGGTAAGATGATTGTTCCAATGTATGAGCTGTAATTACCTTTCCGGGTGTACACTGGGTAACAATGTTTGATAAGTAAAGTGTATCATTAACTAGATCAATCAGATTGTTAGAAGTCAATGTGCTCCTTGAAGCTGCCCTTTCTGCTTTCATTACCTGTGTATGCCATTCTGTGAATAATATGTTTTTATGAACTTCAAGTATTTTTGGCAAATTAGAATCTTTTCCTTCTTTTGAATCTTGCCATTCAAGGTGTGTTGTGATAATTTCATCGGCTTGATTCAACTCATCTCTTGCTTTTTCTACTCGATCGCTTACAATTGTGGCTAACTCACAAAGTGGTTCTGCTTGAGCAAGGTATTGAGCCAATATTTTGACTTGCGATATAAGCACATTGTTAACTATTGTCGCTTCTTTTCTGAATTCCATTACCTGCGAATTTCCTTTGAAATTATCCAGTTGTGCTGTAATCTGGGCGATATGCTCATCCTTATTTTTCAATAATTGCTCATTTGCTTCCTTTAATTTTCCCAAAGCCTCTTGCAACTCATTTTGTCTATGGATTGCCGACTGATTGATGCTCTGTTTTTCCTCCTCCCATTGTTTAGTCAACTGCTCATTCATTTGTTGTTGTTGCTCTAACTGTGCCTCGGTTTGTGTCACCTTTTGTTTCATTGCTGCCAACTCTTCTTGTAAAGTGGAAATCTCTTGCTCTCTGATTTTAAGCAAAAGACTTACCTCTGATGCCTTGTCTATAGTGGCAGCTGAATAGGCTCCAGCATACTGTGAGAGTTTGGTTAGATCATCGGAGGGGTCTTGTTTCTGCTTCCATACTACATTGCCCATGATGGTTGACTCGGAAAAGATAGAAGGTTGATCAGGCCTTTGTCTCTTTCTCGATCGTTTTACTACGGCTTTATATTTTGGGCTGTAGAAGACATTCAGAGGGGGAATATCTTCTACCTGTAGCACGATTTGTTCACTAGGGCTTTTCGGAATAATCTCCACTTCTTTTGACTTTGGTGTAGCGCTGGTTATGCTTAAACCCTGAGATAAGGTTTTACCCTGTTCAGTTTTGCTTTTGGGAGTATCAGTGCTCTGCGAGTCTTTATTTCCACCGATGATGGTGCTGAAATGTTGCCATTCCTTTTGTAATTGAGGGTTTGTGACAACACTTTTATTAATATCGGTGGCGCTTTGTTTAGACTGGGATTCTTTAAGCAGTTGCCCTTGCTTTTCTTTTTCCCTTTGCTCCTGTTCTTCCCGTTGTTTCTCTGCCTGTTTCTTTTTTGCCTGCTCTTTTTCCTTCTCTGCCTGTTTCTTCTCTGCCTGCTCTTTTTCTGTTTCTTTCTGCTTCTTCTCTGCCTGCTCTTGGTGCTGTTTATCTTCCTTCTCTTTCCTCAAGCGTTCTTGCTGTTCTTTTTTCATCTTCTCTTCTCGATGTTTCCGTTGTTGTTCCTCCTGCTCTTTATTACTGGTCTGTATTGTAGCAGGAGGCTTCTCAGTCTGTTGTTTGCCAGGGCCACTTGATGATGCTACTTTGTCAGTTATAAATAAATACAGAGGCAGAGTTTGCAACCTCTGTTCTCTGAGTTTATTAAACTCAATTAATCCTTCATCATTGTATTGCCTCTTGGCGAGTTGCATGACCTGAAATATCGATTCAGCTGATTTGAACATGTCATCAAAAATGTCTTCTTTGTGATCAAATAATGCTAATTTAGCATGTTCCAAAGCAGCATATGCTGTTCGCTTTGGATCAAATAGCCTATTGGGTAGGGTAGCAAAATTTAGGGCTTGAATCTTTGAAGCTTCTTTCTCTGCATGTTTCAGATCATGCAGCGTGAAAACCCCACATCTGAAGGGGAAAGTAGGCCAACCTCTTTTCTTCTCCTTTTTAAGAATCTGAGTGGTGCTTTCTGCTGTTATTTGGTAAGCAATCTCCCTTGCTAACAGTTTATCGGGGACATATAAAGGAAGGACATGAGGGTTTGCTTGACTTCCGAAAACCCTAATATAAGTGAAATGTTCTTCTCCGAACCAACTACCTACCGCAGGTAAATCAAAAGAAGCAAGGTAGGATATCTTGGAGATAGGCTTGTCAAAAATTGCATAATATACAGGCACCATGAAACCATTGCAAATCTGGTACATGTGGTTTTTATAAGATGGTTTCCACATTTTACGATGATAAATGTGAATGGGCGAGGGATCCTGCACGGTCCACCTCCAGCCAAGAATAGGGAATTCAGAATTAAAACACAAAGTGTCCAGGATATACGCACTGTAGTAAAAAGGGGGAATTTTTCTTTCACTGACTCTAGAATTGTTCCTGTAATCGATAACAGCTAATGCCAGTTTATCTGATAGAATAGTGGCCCAATCCATAATAACACTGTTTACTGCCGCGTCCATGAGAGGAACCATTTCAATGGTGAAAACGGCGGAATCATGTAAACCCCACAATCTACACATCATTATGCCGGCATAACAATAAGGAGAACATAGAGAGGCGACTGAGTACTTACCGGAGGATTCATGTCTGTGTTTACTTGGATTCTGCCTCCACTCCTTAATAGGCTCAGATTCGATCTCGTGTTCACTTGCAAATTTTTTAAGAAAAGCGCTGTTATATACCTTTTCTGGCATAGGCAAATGATACATTTGCCTCAGATCTTCAGGCTTGAATGACCCAAAAACTCTCCCATCCTTTGTGATGAAAGTTCTATCATTGAAGGAGATCTCTTCAATTGCCCATTTCACCACGTCAGTATACGGGAGAATTTGCTCTCTAGCTGCAATCCTATGGAGGAACGAGTCTGCCAAATCTTTAAGATTGTTTTCCGATTTATCAGATGAATCCGCAGTAGCTTCTTCCTCTGCTTGTGCTGGTTTTTCAGCTTCTATCAAGTCGTAAGTCCCTTGCCAAGTGGTCTTTGCTAGGCCTGCGCACGTAGTGTCGGATATTAAACCTTTCTTACTATTTGGTGTTGATTGTCCCGTGGCTGGTGCGTTTGAAACACTGGCAACCTTCTTGGACTTTTTCCCCATCATATTTTGAATCCTTTTGTAGAAATGTATCCTGCAACAGGGAATAAGATCTGGCGTAACACAGAGATAATAGAGAAACTCAGAGATGATAGCCGAATGTAAAAATTAACGTTGATATATCCGGCTTTTGTTGAACGGCGCGGAGACAATCTTTAGGCAAATCTTAGGGCAGGGATTCATTATGTAACCGTATAGGGCCTGCCACCTTTATAAATGCTCATTACTCCTAATTTGATTCGTAAATCTCTTAAAGCGAGTAGAGGGCGTATGGGCGGCCGGGCGTGAGTGATTATGCCTTAATTACCAATAAATTGGCCTTCCAATCACTTAACTGGCTTTTCATTGAAAATTGTGCTTTACCGCATCGCAAAGAAAGAGGGGCATGAATGGCTTCAACAATGGGTTTGGATATCGCTGATCGCCGATTGCGATATCGCATCGGCGAAAAACATATGGGCGTTAAGAATGGTACAAGAGGATTGCCGATTGCCGATTGCGATATCGCATCGGCAGGAAGCATAGCACATATGTGTTCAAAAAGGAGTGGGGCCGATTGCGATATCGCCGATAGCTTTATCGCATCGGGGCTTTACCATGTGGTGCATTAGGGACACATAACGGTTTTGCCGATTGCCGATTGCGATATCGCCGATGGCTTTATCGCATCGGGGAAAGGGTGTATGTCCTTTGATGCATTGGTTGTTTCCCTTTGCGATGTGCGATCTTGCGATAGCTTTATCGCGAAAACTTTATTTGCCTTATGTTGTTTCTTTTAAATGAAATAAAGCTTTGATATCAATTTTGTTTTCTAAGAGGGACCCATTCCATATTCTAATGTTTATTTGAAAAAGATATTTATGAAATGGGGGGTTGTTTTGCAAGGCACAACATACCCCAAGAGATGTTGGGAATATAGCCTCTGGTCCATACACAAGTTCATATGGTGATGTTCCAATGGACCTCTTTGTGCAAATCCGGTCAGCCCACAAGGCATATTTCAGTTTCAAATGCCAAGCTTTTTTATTTTCTTGCAGTAGCTTCTTTATGATCCTCACAAGACTCTTATTTGATGACTCAGCTAATCCATTTCCCTGTGGATAATAAGCAGTGGAATGTCCAAGGGAAATGTGATACTGATGATAGAAATTAATCATTCTTTTGGACTTGAAAGCTTGAGCATTATCTGTAATGATCTTGATTTGACAACCAAACCTTGATAATATATTATTCTCTAAGAAGGAAATAATTACAGAATCATTTGCTTGCCTTGTGGGTATTGCCTCTATCCATTTTGTAAAGTAATCAGTGGCTGTGAGAATCTAGCGATGCTGTCCTGATGAGGGAGGATGGATTTCCCCTATAAAATCTAATCCCCACTGCTGGAATGGTGCTTCAACATAAATAGGAACCAAGGGCATTGGCATGAGCTTTCTTTTACCTTCAAATACTTGACATTCATGACATGTGGCTATCTTTTTATACATGTCTCTAAACATAGTTGGCCAAAAATAGCCAGCTCTCAATACCTTGTTTGTAGTGGCCTTCCAATAATGATGACCTCCGCAATCCCCTTTATGAAACTCATCAATTACTTTATCAGCTTCTTCTTCAATGAGACAATTCAGTAATATTCCTCCTGCATCTTTCCAAAACAGATTTTGATCATACACAAAATATTTGAGAGATTTCAACTTGGTAAACCGAGCTTTGGATTTTGAAAGGTTATCAGGAGCTCTATTATGCTGCAACACAAATGCTATATCTTTATACCATTCTGAGATCAAGAACTTTTCATTTATCTGGACCAACTCCTCTTCATTTTCAGAAATTTCTGAGATTTCTGTGCTTAAATTAATATCAATACAGTCCAGATTTGACTGAGTCAACAATTTGGCTAGGCCTTGACCTTTTACCAACTTGGTGGGTTTGATCTCAATATCATACTCCAATAGCTTTGCTATCCACTTTCCCCTTTGTCCATCTGGATCAGCTTGTGTAAGAATGTCTTTTATAACAGTATTGGGCACATATGCAATAATGTGAGAGTGCAAAACATAAATCCTGAAATCCTTAATGGCTTTCACCAATGCATAAGCCTGTTTCTCTAAGATATTATATTTTAACTCAGCATTAGCCAATGTCTTGCTAAAAAAGGAAATGGACTGCTCAGTACCTTGACTTCCCTTTTGCAATAAAACTCCAGAAATTGTGTCTTCGGAAGCAAATGTGAAGATCAGGAACTCCTTGGTAAAATCCGGGCTGATGAGGACTGGTGCTTGAGTAAGTGCTTTCTTAATTTGTTCAAATGATTTCTTTGCCTCAGGTGTCCATTTAAAATCTGCTCCTTTCTTTAACATCTTTGTTATGTTCTTCACCACTTCAGCAAAGTTAGGAATAAATCTTCTAATATGCCCAAGCAGTTTACCAGAAGTTAAAGAAAAAATACTTTTGGTTGGGTTTAGAGAAATACCAAACCTCCTACACTTTAGTAGGACCCTTTCAAGGTGCTTTACGTGGTCTTCTTCCTTCTTTGAAAAAACTGTGATATCATCAAGACAAACCACCACTGATTTGTCCTTTTCTTCAGCAAAAGCAATATCCATTTCTCTCTGGAAAGTTGCTCCTGCATTCATGAGGCCAAAGGGCATTTTTGCATACATGAATGTACCCCATGGTGTAGTGAAGGCTGTCTTCTCCTGATCATCTGGATGGACAAGAATCTGATTGTACCCTGAGAAGCCATCAAGCATAGACATCCTTTGTGAACCAACAATGTTTTGCAGAATAAAATCCATTTTGGGGAGAGGGTAATTATCTTTCAATGAAGCTTTGTTTAAATTCCTGAAGTTTATACAAATTCTGATCTCCCCATTCTTTTTCCTGACTGGTACCAAGTTAGCAAGCCAATTTGAGAATCTAATTGGTACAATAATTTTGGCATCAAAAATATTTTTCACTTCTTTTTCAATCAGAGGCATTAGAAGAGGATTAATCCTTCTTAGCTTCTATTTAAAAGGCTTTTCATTCGGCTTAATAGGGATGGTATGTTGTATGATTGAAGAATCATATTGTTTCAAATCAGCATAGCTCCATGCAAAAACATCAATGAATTTTTTCATCAACTCAATATATTTGATCTTCATATCAGCTGGAAGGAACTTTGAAATCTTCACCATCTTAGGCATAACTGAGTCACCTAAATTACAGTTTTCTACTTCCTCCTCATTGGCTTGTAATCTTGGTGCTTTGAACACATCAATTTGATCAAACAATTTTTCCAAGGGAATGAGACCCTTTGGGATTAAATTGTTTTGTAACTGTAAAACTTCAGGACTTGCTTTTGACTCTATCAACATGTTCTGCTGATCCATCTAACTGTCCTCAAACTCTTCCTTTAATTCAATAAAATTTCTTACATGCTGGTCATCTTCAAAAACTTGCCAGTTTATGATATTATCCGGTATGACTGGTCTATGGCGAACCTCCACTTCATAACCATCAGAAGAGTGCTTAGGAATAATGAACAGGCTAGCTGAAACAGCAAGAGAGTCTGCAATAGAGTTTTGGTCTCTAGTTTTGATGCTAAAAGAGTAGGTCTGAAACTTTTCTAACATGTCCAACACTAAATTTATGTATGCTCTCATTCTTGCATCTTTGGTTTGATATGAACCTTCTATTTGTTTAATTACCAGCTCAGAATCTCCACAAACAACAATGTTTTTGGCTTTCAACTTTATAAAGGCTTCCAAACCTAAAACTAGAGACTCGTACTCAGCCATATTATTGGTACAGTCAAAGTTTAATTTGTATGAAAGAAACTTACTTTCTTCAATTGGACTAGTGATCCAAATGCCAGCTCCAGCTCCTTCTTTTCCTGCTGATCCATCAAAGTACAATGTCCAGCAGCCCATGATTTCTTCTCCATCTCCTTGCTGTCCTTCTTGACTTTGATTTTCTGCAGGTTTGTCTTCTAATTCTCTCCCAACTGATTCATTGAAAAGAATGGCTGAACCAAGACCAGTATCACATGAGTAAATAGGAAAGTTCTGAGGCTTTTCTTTGCTGCTTACCATGTAGGCCATTCTTGTTTCTCTGTACAACCTCCTTTGTTCACCAAAGACTGGAATGGTAGCATATGTAAGATCCATCTGCATTGTGCCCTTAATCTTTGCTGCCCATGACCTTGAAAGAAGCATTCCAAACTTAGGTGGAATGTCTGCAACAACAACGTCCATAACAGTTGTTTTTGCTGGAATTTGTGTAAGCCCCACAACTAGATCCTTTATCAACCCAATGCAATGAAATCTCTTTGAATCAAAAGAAAATAAATCCTTGTATGGTCTAGTAACCTCTAACCCCAGTCTTTCCATGATTACCTTAGGCATAAGATTATGTGACGCTTCCGAATCTAACATAGCATTATGTAGAGTCATATCATGAATGGTGATGCTTATATAGAAGGGAGGAAACTCTTCATTTTGTTCATCCTCAAGTCTTGGGCCTAAATAGATAATAGGATTATCTTCTTGCACATTTAGAATATCAGCCACTCCTGGTTGTGAATTAAGCATTTCAACAATTTTGCTTCTGTATTTATCTACCTTGAGAATTTCATTAAAAGGGACTGATATTTTAATTTTTGCAATCTCATTCTCAATACTAAAAACAGAAGTAGTTTTGTCAATTTCTTTTGGAAGAGAAGAGATTTGAATGTCCTTTTTGTCAAGAGGAGGATCAGCTTTACCTTCAGCTACCTTTGCTTTTTCCTTTTTATCATCAGCTGTCCTTGAGGTATTCTTCTTAATCTGTACTTTGTTTGCTGTAATAGGAACATCTCTATTCCTAAGATTGTATTGCTTTTGCATCTCAAAGATAGCATGCTGATAGCCTTTCACAAAATCTGAAGGTTCTTCTTCTGATTTTATCATGCTGGACTCATCATGTTCCTCTTTGGTCAAGAAAATTCCTGATCCATCTTCATCCAAACAATGAATTGATTCCTCACGGACTTCAGGTTCATCCTCTTCATCTACCAAATTATGTTGGAAAGGAGGTCTCACTGGAGGATCTGCCTCCTGATTTCGGTTATCTCTTGGCCTTTGCTGATTCTGAGACCTTCTGAACTGAGGGTTCCTAAATTGAGGTTCTTGCTATGCTGGAGGAGCAGAAGCAGTCCCAAGAGCTAATCTGTCCATCAATTTCTCCATGGTTTTCATCATGGTTTCCAACTTGTCTTCTTGAGCTGATGTAGAAGGCTTCTCTTCCTCCTTCAACTTAGACTTTGCCATCTTAGATTTCTTAGCAGCAGTCATGTTCACCTCTACCTTAATTGCATCATTTTGCATGTCAGCAAGAGATGCAGATTCCCTTTCTCTGAGTAAAAGGGAAAAATCTGAATCAAATGATTCAGCATATCTCAACTGTGCCAAAGCTCCAGGAGGTTTCAAATGGGCTGGAATGGAATTATATATTTTGTTAAACCTCTTAGAGAAATTTTGAATTGTTTCCTCTGGAGCTCTCCTAAGATTGTTATATTCTGTAAGGGCTTGAACAGGGTTGGTTCTATTTCCCCATTTCCTTAGAAAGCTGTCTTCAAATTCTACCCAACTGTGAATGCTTCCAGCTCTAAGGGATTTAAACCATTTTCTAACTTCCCCAATAAAAGTTTGAGCAAACAATCTTAGTTTTACATCTTCATCATCCACTTCCTCCCTGTCAATAAAATCATTGAACCTATCCACATGTTCCTCTGCTGTAATGTCTTCATCACCTCCCCATGTTGGAATCCTAGCAGCATATTTGCTAGGAAGATCATGTAAAACAGCAGGGAGGGCCAGAGGAGCATACCTAGGAGGTATAGCCATAATGAAAGGAGGAGCAGTGCCAATAGGCATGGTATGACCAGTGGAAGCAGGTATTGTCTGAGGACTATTTGGACTAACAGAGGCAGAAGACAAAGTATTAATTCAGAAAGGGTTGTTTGGACTTTGCAATCCACTAACAAAAGAACTCCAATTAGGGAGAGGTAAACCAGTTTTAGATTTGAGCAACACTTCAAAAGGATCAAGTTCTTTGAGCTGATTCAAGTCCTCTTCCTCTAATAGCAATTCTGAAGTAACAACCTCCCAAAACTCCTCCTTATCTTTTTGTAACACTAAAGATTAAGTATCAATGCCTCTCTTTTGTAAATCTAAAATAATTCCAATCAATTCTTCTTCGTTTTCAGACCTCAACAACACCTCTTGAATTTTATCATCAACAATTTTATCTTCAGGACTTCTAGAAAACTTAGGAAACAAAGATTTTGAAATGTTTGAAGTACCTGGTATATCAGAAAATCTTTGTCTACCCCTTGAGATAATGTTAAGATTATCCACAGGACTAGGTGGGTTTGGGTCAGGATTACTCCTTGTATATCTTCCTCTCGAAGCCACCTTTTAAACTTTAAGATTAAATGGAGTCACCAAGGTAGAATGCAGCCTCGAAAACCTTTCTGAGCTCCTGCTACCTTCAGAAGTTCAGTCTCATAATTTCGGGAATGAGTAATCTTCAGACTCCCGACAGACGCACCAAAATTTTATCTCAAAATCATGGCACTGGAAGGCTGCAGACCAGGCTAATTTCAAGTAACTATTTCAAACCAGACTTTGGCTAAAGCTTAGCCTCTTTAGCCTGAGAGGGCTCTCTCAAAGATTATTAATGTTGACCTATGACAAGATGGCTAACTCTTATAAGACACAATGAACAAGTATGCTGGCTAGACAAAATATTAAATTGATTCCCATTGGGCTTATGGAGTCACTCATA
>APFE030433362.1:115215-138348 GCA_000404065.3 Pinus taeda | reverse complement strand
CATAAGTCACCCTGTATTTATGAATGGTATGGTAAATTAATAAAAATATAAATAAACAAGAGGTATGGTAAACAAATAAAACATTTTTTTTTATTTTTTTTATATTAATACCATGCAAAAAAAGCATTATTAACCCTAATATTAGTATTAATAAAAATAAAAATGGCACACGGTATTGACCCATGGTATTCACCAAAATGGAACATGTTATTGACCCATAGTATTCACCTGGAATGTAGCCTATTTAAATGGGGGAATTAAAACAACATAGATCGATCTTTAATTTGTATCTACTAACCCCTGAGAGGTATCAAATATCGTGATATGCAAACTAGCATGGAGTGAAAAAATATTTGATCCCTCTCAGGGCTTGGTGGATCAAGAGTAAAAATGGATGTTGTAATTTAATGTATATTAAACATTTTAGCTTGGTTAAAATAAAAAAGAAAATAAAAATCAACTATTAATTTTATTAATTTTTATAAATTACTAATAGTAATTTTTAAGCTGACCCATGGTAATACCATGGTATTCATGTGAGCATAGACTATTTAAAGGGAAATTATATCATCTTAGATCCATCTTAATTTTGGGTCTACGAAGTGTCAGAGGGATAAATAGATTTCAACCCCCTAAGAGTGGTAGATGTGGAGTTAAGATGGATATAGGTTGGTTTTTTAATGATAATGAAGATATTAAAATAGAACTTAAGAAAAATTATAATTGGTAAAAACATCTTAAGGTGAATGGTTAAAGCATAGACATTGGACAAGTATATTTGTATACTTTTGTTTTAAAGTGAAATAAATCCAGGGCTAAAAGGAATGGGAGTGGTAGATGTGGAGTTAAGATGGATATAGGTTGGTTTTTATGATAATGAAGATATTAAATAGACTTAAGAATTTATATTGTAAAAACAACTTAAGGTGAATGGTTAAAGCATGGACATTGGACAAGTATATTTGCATACTTCTGCTTTAATGTGAAACAAATCCAAGGCTAAAAGGAATGGATTGATTGCACTAGTCATCCTTCTATAACTTTCTAACATAGGCTGAAGTAAACAGATTGTAATTTGGATAATTTTTCTAACTGCAAACAGGAACATACTTGTGTATTGGAAGGGTGGTTACGAGGTCCCTAGAAGTGATGAATTTGAATTTTTCTTGGTTTTATATATAGTATTAGCTTTTTTCTAATGCTTTCTGTGAATGACACGGGTGAGTTTTATCCTACACCCACTAGGTTATCCATATGTAATTTCGGTAATTTTGATTTCAAAAGATATTTTAAAGAAATGCAATGATTTCATTTGTGCATTCAATAAACACAATATTCTAAGTGGAATTCCTGCTTTGGTGGGTTTACCTAAAATACAAATCCATGGAGAAGTATTAGTGGTGTGACATCAATTGCCTCAAGAAGAGGCTTTTAGTTTTTTCACTCTTTTCTGGAAAAGCAAAATAACTTTCCTTCCAACAATTTTTTAGTTCACATGAAAAAATTTGAAAGTCCTAATAGTATTCAATTATGGGTTCAAGAGAGACATAGTATTCAATTATGGGTTAAAGAGATCCACACTGAATGATCTATCAGCCTTATCTTCACTTAGTTTAAGGCTATTCATTTGGAGAGGTTGCATGTGCCCCCACTTCAAGAGCATAGTAGAGTCATGTAGAACTTAGAGAAGCTATCTTTAAGATTTTAGTGAAGATTGGAAAAATGTCTGGGTTCAATAACACCTAGTCAAGCATTAAGCTTCAAATAATGCTAGATTTTAACTTGGAGCACTTTTGTGATTTGGAGGAGATGCCCCCTCGTATTTGTGACACATCTTCAGTTGTGAATTAGACTATTACTAACTATCATTTCCTTCGAAAGTTACCTGATGACTTGGGGAACCTCAACTCTTTAAGAATGTTAAGGAAGGAAAGAAAGTACGTTATGCTAAGTTCTCTTATGCCTTTCAAGTTTTTCTTGGATATCTACAATGTTTCAGGTAGGAATATACATTCTGTTAATGAAAATTTGTCTTGATAGAAAGGTCCAATTTCAAATTCTAATGCTTTCAAAAAACATTGTATAACTGTAATGTTTCTAAAAGGAAAGAATATTTTTTCAATTTAAGTATCATGATCCCATATTCCAACTTATTTTTTAGTAACCCATTAGGCTTTGTAGCTTTGAATAAATCGATGTCTTTTGATAAGATCCTCTTCCAAATTAAAATGCAGTTTCCTTTTGGAAATAACCACATACAGTGTCTTGATTTTGTTATTGAGAAAATAGAGGTTGTGAAACAAGCCTGTGCCATACAAGGACTTGATTCATTGATTAATGTATCAATTATGGCTCTAGATGTAACAATGTCTTGATTTTTTTGCTTGAAAATAGAGGTTATGCTTTACTATTTCACAGAATTTCTTACAATCTTTCCATAAGTATTGATTTGTAATCTCAGTCACTCAGGGATGAATGTAATGACAAAGGTAATATTCCATGGTTTTAAGTTCCCCTCTTACTAAATATTTAAATATATCACCACAATTTAACTGTTAGTTAAAGGAATTGTATTTGATTTGTAAAAAATTCATTGCTTGATTTATAGATTTTGATTTTTTCCCTTTTTTATTTTTTTCTCAGATTTCGTATGAGATATCTTCCAAGATTTGGGTTCCCTAGTTTCCCCACCATAGCTATGAGGTTTAGATGCTATCATTAAATATTCTCAGAACGTTACAACTTTTCCAGTAACTGTGCTTTGAAACATTATTGTTGCTTTTCCTTGGTGTTAATGCAAATAAGCACTACAACTAGTGCCATTATTTAGATTAAGTGTCGAAATGTAGGTGGTCTTGTAATGATGGAGTGATTGTTTTCTAGATACTAAGGCCATTTGCATTTTTATCTCTTATGTTGTCCTGAGATATTCAAATTCAAAATAAGAATTGAGGTCTCGTTTCCACTGTAAATTGCAGTTAGTTTCTTCAACATAATATATAATAGATTATCTTTTACTAATCAAATATGGATGTGATCCCTTGCAGGAAAGGAAATTCAAAGTGACTTTGATTTCACATTGATTTGTCAAAACATCCACACAAGAAAGGAGATTCGAAGTGACACTGATTTCACACTGATTTGTCAAAATGGAGGCAAGAGAAAATGAAACTTTGTATTCAACAATGATCTTATAAATTTGGGAGTCTCAAATACCTTGGAATGATTGTCCAAGACTTTTTGAAGATTTGGAGAAATAGATGATTCCAATGTGGAAACATCTAGCGAACATAATTGTGAAATTACACCTCTTTGTTACTTTTTTAGAAGCTTTGTCATACCATTAGAGCTAATTATATTTCCCGGTTTCTTGGCAGTACCCCTTAATTCAACTTCCTTTCCTTCCACAAAAAATTTCATCAAAAGTTCTTGAAAATTAAAAGCTATTGTACCCAAGGATTGTAGCCATTGGACTCCTAGTACAACATCAGCAGTTCTCATTGGAATGGAAAGCATTGGGCTAGTCAATACATATTCTCCCATGGATAGCTTGATATTATGGCACTTTCCAGAGCAATTTATCATTCCTCCATTTGCAATCATCACTTGACACTCTAGTGCTGGTTATAGGAAGCAATTCAATTCTTTTGCTATCTTACAATGAATAAAATTGTGGGTACTTCTTGAATCAATCAACACTATTACCTTTTTCTTCTTGATTTGTCCTTCTATCTTGATGGTTTGAGGAGTGGTAATTCCAGCCAGTGAATTACAATATATGGTCAAATTAATTTCTTCTTTATCTATGATTTTTTCCTGGAGCATATCCTCTTTTTTGATCTTTCTTGCTCCTTTACTTCTTCCTCTTCACAATCTATGTAGAATAATTTATTCTCAGCACACTTATGACCTTTAGTGTATTTGCTATCACAACTGTAAAAAAGCCCTTTTGCTCTTTTTTCTTCCAATTGTTGTGGTGTCAACCTTATAGGCTGTGGAAGACTAGGGGCAACAACACTTCTGTCTTTATAGTTGTGAGTGGTATGCTTCTTGGTTGCCATAATTTTGCTTTCCATTTTTCTTACTAACCTGAATGCCTTCTCTAATGAATCAAGTTCCCAAAAGCGAACATCATGTTGGATATTATCCTTTAAATTCCCTATGAACACATCAATCCTATGCTCCTTTGGAATATTTTTTATCCTTATGTTCAATTTTTGGAACTCCTCAATGTGCTCCATTATTGTACCTTTTTGTTTGAGACTTATCAATTGGCTAAAAAAGGTGTTTCTTTTTGTATCCTCATAATGTGTTGTCAATTCTTCTCTAAAAATTGCCCGAGTGATAATTTGTTTACGAGAGCAAAGCCATTGATACCATACAAACTGATTTGGTTCTAAATATAAAGTTGCAATATGTACCTTTTGTGTGTTTTGCACATTATGAAGATCGAAAAATTGCTTCATCTGTAATATCCATGTTGCAGGATCCTTGCCATCAAACTTCCTCATATTGATTTTTGGAATATGGTGGGCCTTCGATCCGACACTAGAGTCTATGAAATCATGATTAACATTTCTTTTGTTCTCATCATGAGTTTCATTTACTAACCTTTCACCATTAGTAAGCATTTCTTGTAGAAGCTTTGTTAAATCTGTCTTCAAATCTTCCATGCCTGTCTTCAAATCTTCCATGTCTGTCTTCAAATATATCTTCAAATCGTCCATCTTAGCTTTCACTTCATTCATCTTAGCTTCTACGCTTTTCTTTAAACAATCCATCTTAGCTTCTATGCCTTTTTTTAAACCATACATCTTAGCTTCTACATCTTTCTTTAAACCATCCATCTTAGATTATGTTCCTTTTTGTGCAAGTGACACTTGTTGCACTTGGTCTTGTAATTTTGATATATCATGTTGCATTTCTTCCTCTTCTTCATGAGTCATGCTAGAGCTTTCAGGTTGCTTACTAGGTGTTTTCATTTTCTTTCCTCGAGGCATCAATTATTGATAATAATTCTTTACTATGCCCTTTGAATTCCTTCAAACTAATTTTTCAAACCAAGCTTATGCAAAAATTAAGAAAAAAACTACACACCTTTTTTCACTTTGTAGGAGATTGATATTGAATCTGATGTATCTTTGTAATTTCAGATCAGACAGTTCTGAAATTGTGACCTACTGTAGCCCTCTGTGTCCTCTTTCCAATGCCACCAATTTGATCCAAATTGGATTCTCCAGGGAAGAGTTATCCAAAATCTCCCACAGTGACCTGATTATAGACTAGTTCAGTAGAGCGAACTTGTACGACGTGCCACGAGTCACTGTCTCGACCTTTGGATCTGAAAACTATATAAAAGAAACTACATTCCCTCCTCTTTTTGTACCTTCTTACGAAATTTCGATCTGATGCTCAGAGAGAAAGTTATGATGATTTTCCCCAGGTCACCTGTTTGGAATGTAATTCACGAATCTACAAAAATACCAACTTCTTCAGATCATATCTCCGCAAATATAGTGCGAAAAGCTCTAAAATTCGAACCCGGGGTTCAGTGTCATTTTGTCTCAAATGGTTTTTTTTTTAGCTTTTGAAACGTCGCAGAAAAGAAGTTATAGCGAAAATGCCACAATAAGCTATTTGGAGCAGCGAAACCCTAGAATCCAACTCTTTGATACCAAATGTTATGAAACCAGCTCACAAAAAGATAGAAAAGATAGTTGAACACCTTAGAATTCAGCCTCTTCGAGGGGGCAACCTCCTTTACATTACACAAATGAACAATTCTTTGATGATTCAAATGACAAAACCTCCTTTATATATATAGGAGTCTAAGGAGTCACAATATGACCCAGCCAACCTAACAATAATAATATAAAGCCACAAAAATAACAATAGAGAGATTCTGTGGGGCACAATAATAACAATAGGGGGACAATAGGGGCATAACAATATTAATAAGGGATACAATTACAATAATAATTGGGTAATCACTAGTATTATAGGAACCTAACACATGCAAAAGTTATAGTTTAGGAATTTCACTAGAATGATAATACAATTACAACTAAGAGAAAGAGAATGATTGACTCACAAGATTGCATGATCATTATGAACTAATATTATGAATTGAATTTTAACCAAAATTGTGCAATCATTATCTTTATGAACTGTGCAGTCACTATCAACAAGGCTTGTGCAATGACTATGATCGGGAGTTGCGTAGTTACTATCACTAGGCCTTGTGCAGTCACTGTATCCAGTGACTACACAGGAACTACTTTCAAATATTGTGCAAACTCTTGCTTCAAAGGTGAACATTGACTACAAAGCTTTCCAGAAGAGGGCATCCTTAAGAATGCATCAAACTCCTAAGCATGTGTAAGCAAGTGGCTTCGACACTTAGATTGTCATAAGAAGACTTGATCACTGAGAAAAATATCAACCAATCATGAAGCAACTATGATTAACTTGGAATGATAGATCGTAAGATCACAAGTAGGCTCTAAAATTCAAGTGTAAGCAAGATTTTGGAGGGTGTTTGTCACAATGACAACATATACTTCTAAAGAAAAAGAAAATTCCATAGCTCTCCAAACGTTTATAATTTCACTTCAAAAGTTGAATAGATTGACCATTTAAACTTTAAATAAACAAATATTGCATCTTCATAAACAAAAATGCATTGTCAAGACATTTTTTACAATGGAATGATGAACAACCAATGATTTTTGACAAGTTATGTTATGATCTCAATCATGACCATCTTACAAAAATAGAAATAAGATTTGAGTAAAATCTTGGTATCTTGATTATTATTCTTATATAGCATGTATATTGTCCAGGATTTGAGTATATAAATGGGCATTAATTAACAAAAAAGTAGCATTTTATGTTGAAACACTACCCATTGGAGCCATATTTTAGTTATTGTATGCAAATTTACCAAATATCAATGGCATTATCTTATTAAATATTGATTCATTGTTATCTCCTTCATTGGGGTGAGTCCCAAAATTTAAGATTGATAAAGTTGCATAGTTTTCCAGTTTGGTGATTTCCAATGCAATGTTATCACCATCTCCAAAGCTTTTCTATCAAGCACCTAATATGTATAAAAAAACAACATAATCCAAAAACAATAAATATAGAAACATAACTCGGGGTCTTGTTATCTGTTGAATTTTTTTCGACCTCAACATATTAGAGTACAAGAAAATGAATGAATTATTCAAATATATACAAAATCAAAAGGTACTTGACAAGAAAATGAAGGAATTATTCCAAAATATATGAAGTCGAAAGTGTTGAATAAAATGTAACTAGGTTCAGTCTTCATTATGACTTGTAATTATAATATTATGTAAAAGAAGAAAAATTATTATTCCTTGCATCATGGGTTTCATGAGCAAGATGTGTTTAACATACATCAAAGACTTCTTCTTGATGTCTTTAGGATTTTATGTCTCATCATAAGTATTATAAAAGTCATAAGGTCAAAGGATTATGCTCCAAGAATAAGTGTCATTATCCTTGTGCAAGTCAGATCTACAAAAAGAAAGTGATCTCCTTGATGATATGTCGGCCTAATGTTAAAGCACTCAAGTCGGCTTGATGTACCATAGTTGATCGATATATATAAGGAGAAAATAATGAGTCAATAAACAAGTCTTCAGATAAAATTGATAATACAGTCAGTGAAGAAGATATACATACACAGTGAGCAAGGGTAATATCTTGGTGAAGTCTCTACATATATATCATGTCAAGATCTTGGAATTCTATACAGAACTCTCGGAGGTATATATCCACACGCAGTGACAGATCTCAGAATTCTATATAGAACTCTCAGAAGTATATATCCACACAATGATAGCTCTCAAAATTCAAAACATTACTCTCGAAGAACTGTATATATATTATATATATATATATATATATATATATAATATATATATTATATATATATATATATTATTAGTGACTTCTTCCGGTATAACTCTCGTTGGTAACTTGTCTAATCATTATCATAAACAAAGAGCATGCAGGATTGTCTCATGAATGAAGTAATCTATTCCTAAGCAAAGAACTGTGGCAGCAGAGTAACAAGGAACTGAGGATTGTGACTAGACAGCGAAGGTACAAGGAGACCAAGAACTGAAGGGGTACAGTGATATCAAGTCTATAGACTGTGGATTATAGGCCAAACAGTGCAAAGGATAGTGACAAACATCTTGGAGGTAACCTGGTGTTAATTTTGTTAAGGGTCTTGGTATTTATCATCTAAATATGTATACGAAGAGATTCATGGGTTTTACTCTTAAGAGGAGAGGTTTTGCCCTGGCTTGGAGCCAACATTTTATGTACATGTACTTTACTTTTTTTTCTTATTTTGATAATTTTTTTATGATTAAAGAACAAGAAAACATAAATAAGTTAACCCAAGAAAATAAAATATATTACAAGAAGTTGTCAATGATGGAATAATCATTAATAATTTTCCCTAAATTCTCCAACATGGCATCAAAGATATGGTTAAAATCTAAGGACAGAAAAGAGACATTCAAGGATCAAGTGTCAGGCAAGGCATCAAAATCAAGTTGAAGGTTTTTGTCACAATTGAAGGATCAAGTCTACAACAAGAAATCGGCAAACAACAAGATCTTGTGTCTCCACAGTAATCATCAAAGGGTCATCACAGGAATGCAAGTAATGAAAACTCCTATATAAGTCCTAGTTAACATAGTGAAGGTTTGTATCTTGGCATACAATCATGGTAGATACTCTGTCTCAATTAAGAAGGAGAATATACAGTCTCGGTATTTCTATGATCACAGTTACAGCCATACAAAATTGCATTCCCTGTGATCTCGTGATAGAATCTCGGCATGATATCTAATCATTGTTACAATCTCAGCTTATGAAGAAGATAGAATCGTGGCATACCATGTCTCGGTATTTCACTGTGACTATTTTTGTTGTCCCGATTCTTGGATTAACAATGATATAAAGTATCTCAATGAAGCATACTCAGTCTAGGTATACTCATGATGAATGAATCACACACTAACAAGTTGGATGAAGTTATGATCTCGGTCTCTAGACATAGTTACAAGTATTGATTATATCTCTATGCAAGATCTCAATGTTACAATGATGAAAGGTATGATCTCAGTGAAATAACAATGAAGATCTCAACAAATTTGTAACGATGGAGCAGCAGTCATGAATTCAGTGACACATTTGGGCTCACAAAACTGTGCCTCTCTACACAACTCGTATAGTGCTCATAGACATCACTGTCTCAGTGCAGTGTCATAACAATATACTTGTCTCAATCTCGAATCTTGTCTATAAACATCATCTGAATAACATGGTGCTCAAATAAACACATGAATCCTTCTATATCACTATCATAATTTGGATAGTGCTCAATATAGGTGTTTGTTGATGCACTCCTAGGAATGTTGAGTGTGATAAAGTCCACTTGTGGGACAACAATATCACTAGCATATCAACAATGTTTTCAAATGTAGGAGTCAAAAACACCTTGAAGATGAATTAGGAGTCAAGATAATGTCAAGATCACAAATGTTTTTCTATGGTGCTAGAAAGTCTCCAAGGAAGTCTTGATCAAATGATACTAGTGGTTCATGATGGGCCGCTCAAGCAAAGGAAACATTAAGGTGAAGAGCTCCTCTTCACATGCCAAGTAAGTAGCTTTTATGTTTTTGTTTTAATGACTTTGTTTTGCAAGGAAATAGAAATACTGGAGGATAGGCATAGTCCTCATAAAAAAGGTCCTTGCATAAAATGAGGAGGATAGTCTTAGTCCTCATACATGAGTAAAGTCGTTAAATAAGGTCTCCTTTGAATTCATAAGTCAGAAATTAGGGAAGCTGGTAAATGAATTACAAACAGTATGGTTGATCAAAGAACATTGATAGGAGGAAAAGAAAAATTCATGTCACTTAATAGAATGGAAGGAGTTGAATGCAGCCCATGGTAAGAGGGAGTAGAATTATTTAAGTTAGTCTCTCTCTGTAAGTCTCCTTTTGGGATCCTAGATCCTATGAAGAATGTGACTACAATATATTATCAACATATGATGTGACATTATGGAAGTATTAGAAACAAGATCTCTTAACATCATCATGAGGGTGACTATAATCACAAGGATAAGTAAGATACCTATGTCAACAACTTAGGGTCTCTATGAAAGAAGGCAAGTTGTAGGCAACAACTTTGCAGAACTCAAACATTTGAAGAATGATCATCATGCAATGAAAGGGAAACATTTATTGGATAGGGATCTTTAACATCCTCAAGACTCTCTGATGGAATCGTCACTAGAAGATTCACTAACCCTGGGATGAAGCAAGTGTTTTAATAGAAAATCCAACCTGTGGAGTTCATGAAGAATGATGTGATGACGTAAGATCCTTTTAAGGGGTTGAATATCTTTCAATCAAGGACGTTGCTGAAAGAAGCCTGGACAACCTAAAGGTAAAATGAGGTATGTATACTTGTATTTAAGTTTTAAAATTTCATGTCGTATGGTTGCAGATAAATACTTCTATCTTCAGAAGAATGATCAAAGGAAAAGGATCTCCTTCTCTAAAAGGATGCAGAAAGACATAATTCACACTAGATGAAATCAACATAATATGTCCTCATATGAAATATGAGGTGGTTGAGTACAATGAAGAAACTTTGATTGAAAGCTACAAGGAATGAAATGTGTGAGGAAGGAAGAGATCGTGAGATATGCAACCCTAATGAAGGCAATCAACATCCAAAAGATCAAGAAGACTTGACTAGAAAATCTCCCAGAAAGATATGAAGACTTTGATGGAAAAGATGAAAACCATGGAAAATGGATATCTTTAGGAGATGTGTCAACATGTATCCAGCATGTTGATAACTACATAAAGATGTCATGATGAAGAGTCATCTCGTAAGGTATGACTTGATTTAGTATTTTTTGGTTTCTTGAAAAATATCTGGATAAGTTCATGGAGGGCCACTCAAACAAGAGTTGTAAATACAAGTACAACTAGCATTCATGTGGTAGATAGAAGAAGCATGATGAAGAAGTAGCCATATGACGAAGGTTCCAAATATGAAGAAGGTCAGTTTCCATAAAGAAAGGAATGACATGACAAGCCACAAAGGAAAGTGATTGATGGTCGACACCCTACCAAGAAGAAGTTCAAACAAAGACTTCACGACATCAAAAGAAGAAGGAGATCCAGCTACTAAAGGACCCATAAAGAAGAAGTTGTTGATGAATGGACAAGTCCCTAGCTAAGAGGGAGTTCTAACAAGTTCCCAATTACAAAGGAGATTGGTCACGTTCTTGGTCAGAGGAAACTTGGGTATATCTTCCTAAATAAAGAGGAAGAGATAGACACATCATTATTGTCTTCACTTTGGAAGAAAGAATGGAATATTGGGCAATCATCTGGCATCTGATACTCTTTGAGGATGTGTATGGCATCCAAGATAAGGGTAGGCAAGATGGCCGATATTATTTGAGGGTGTTATCACCTGGATTGAACCTCAAGATGATGGGAGGCAAACCAGGGTAACCACAAACCACGCTTATCCAAGTAGCTAGCCCTACTAGGCCGGGAGAGGGCTCTCTCCATAAGGATCTCAGCCAAAATGGCTGGATCATGTAGAGGATTTTAGGCTAGGTATAGTAGCTCGAAATTTTTGATTTGATTTTGGAAGGGTTTTGTCCGATCAAAAGGAGTTGTGCAGTTTAGGTCAAGGAAACTAGGTCAGAAATGCAGGGTGTTCTATGGGACAAGGTAAGCATAGGCTTTAGCACTCTAGGGCTTGATAGGGTGAGATGTTTTAGAGTAGTGAGAAGCTAAGAAGGGCATGTGACAATCATGGATCCTTCCAAGATTGCAGAAAACATGAAATGGTGAATGGTTTCCCAAGGCAAAGCACTGATGCAATGAATTCTGCCTAACAAACTTGAAAACATTCAACTAGAAGCAATGAAATGATTGATAGAATACATAAAAAAGTATAAACATATAATCACAGAAGAATAAATTGTACTAAAACTCCATACCATAGGGATCCCATAAAAATAGCTGCAATTCTTATTAATCTCCTACCAAACTGCTTACAAAAGTGTACAATCAAGCTCTGAGCATCCAACTGAGTCCAACCCTTTACCATGAGAAAGAAGAAGAAGATATAGACATGATTTCAACCTCCTCCCATCCTCGGGGGTCAAATCCCCAAGATGAGGAGCTAATCTAACCAACACTGAACTAGAAATAGGAATATAGGCATCATCAACAACTTGCCTCTAAAAGTGAAATATTGATTCATTTGAGCTCAAACTAAGTTCTAAAGCAATGAATCTACCCTCTATAACTATTTATCTATCATAATTACATGCAAAGTCATAATTTACAATATTAAATCATCCACCATGAGAGAGAATCCATGATTACAGTCAAAAAACTAGAAAAATAGCAACCCTAAGCAAAATTACCAAAAGCGCAGCGCCACTAGTCAAAAGCACAACGCCAATTTCAAGTCCCTTTTGGAGGCCTTCCCGGCATCCAAATTGAGCCCATGATAACTCATTGGAAATTTATTCAAATATGTTTTCCAAAAAACCTATAATTTCTTAATTTGAATCTCATTTGACCCCTCAAAACTTGATTCTCCCAAGACTACTTCTGTGTGTCCAAAAAGTGGCAGAAAGGTCAGTTTAGGGTGTTTTTTGACCTTTTGGTGGACCAATTCTGCCCCAAAAACTTTCAAACTTGCTAGGGTGCATGCCCTCATCACTCTGAATCCAAAAAAGCAAACCATTTCTTCAATGGGTGCCCCTAGGAAAAGCGCAGCACCACCGTGGGTGCCCCTAGGAAAAGCGTAGCGTTGGTGGCGCTGCACTTTTAGGCAGGCAGTTTTTCTGTGTAATGAAATTCAAAATTGAAAATGACAAAATTTGTTTAAAACTTGCCCAAAATTGGTGGGAAGCACCACCATCATGTGCTTTGATGAGCCAAGGAGGCTTCAGCCAGCATTTTAAGTCTACTGTCCTCTTTCTTTCCTTTCAAAGCCCACCTTAGCCTAGCTTTCATTTTCTTGACCCTCATATTGCAAATATTGTTTCGGGTCCTGTAATGATAAGCCATGTGTCTCATCATTTGATTGTCTTTGTTGGCCTTCTGTAACAACTTCTCAAGGTGCAAGTTGACTCCCTCAAGCCAAGTTTCTCTATCCTCTTCAATCTCCTTCTCAATAGGAGTCAAAGTGACAGATGCCTCTTTGCCACTTTTTCGTTTCATCTTGAGCATGTCTAGCTTCATGAGGATTTGTTTGTCGCCCAATTGTTTGTTTTCTTGCTCCAAATATGTGATAACATATTTGGCCCTCTCCAAATTATCTGCCAAAGCTTGTACTTGAGTTTCCCTTTCTTGTATGATGATGTCCTTGATGGTTTCTTCGTCCTAAGCCTCTAAGTCAATGATTTCAACTCCGTGACGAGTATAACACTGCTCGGCTCATCATGCTCAGCCAAGTCAAAATCCCTTTCCTCCTCATCATCAAGACTCTGCTCTGGCATCTTTTCCTTCCCTTTGTGCAGCTAATGCACTTGTACCTGTTGTGTTGAAGAACAAGGCAAATCCCCTTCCACATCTTGTCAAGCTAGCATTTTCCTATGAGTTGATGAAGAAGGCAAGGCCCCTTCCACATCTCATGGAGAAAACACTTGCTTATCTGTGGCAAATAATCTCCTAGTGCCCCTCTGATATGTCATGAAAATGGGCACCTCAGTAGTTCTTGTCTCCTTGGCCTCCTCATATGTTTTCACTGGGCTAGAAGGTCCTCCTGCTTCTTGAGGCACTAGTGGAGGAATTTGAGGACCCCTGAAGATCTCATGAAAAATAAAGGTCTCCCAAGGGATGTTAAGGAGACTGAGATGATGAAGCACAATGACCTTGATTAGGGAGTAATGATAAAGGCTACTCATCTGTTGAGGGTAAGGCTTCCTTGGACAATAAAAGCCATCTTCTCAATACTCCTGAACAATTAATAAGGGATGTTTAACATCTCTACCCTGGTAAAATGCATAAGGAGCCTGATATGATAAGTATACAGCCTAGAGAACTGACCCTCACAAGTGAAATACTTCATGATGATTTTCATCATGGGGACATACTTGTTCTCAAGAAACTTGAAAGGAAATAGTCTCTTCACCTTATTTATGTACTGGGGTTTGATATAAGGTTCATAATAGTACTCATATAGATCCTGGTGCTTGAACCACTTCTCCCCTACATTAGGAATCCTGGTAGCATCTGCAACAATAGAAGATAAAATGGTGAAAGTTACCCCAGCAAGAGTCACCATGTTGTCATGAAGATGTGCTGCAAAAAGTCTAGTGAGCTCCAGGTGATATTGCACTCTCTCAACCTATTCACAGAATTCATAGCAGCCAAGGTATCTAAAGCATGTGACAACCAACTCTGAGGCCTACAATTCCCTAAGGTTTGATGGCTCTTCTATGATAATCCTGCCTCCCTTGTGTGGTTTTCTCGGTTGCATGGCTCTATCAGTTGAGGTATCACTGCCTGTGTTCTCCTCCTCATGGTCTTGGTCTTCCAGGTCCATGTTTTCAAGGTTGAGGTGTATGGAAATGAGGAATGAGGGGATGGAAAATGGGCTTGCAACTAGGAAATGAATGGAGTGGGAAATGAGAAGAATGGTTTTGTGTCTTGAGCTCTTGGGGAAGAGAGACAAAAGGGAATGTGAAGGAATAGTGGGAAAGAGGGAAAAGGGATAGGGTGATATTAGGACTGTAGGGCTGGGTGCTAGGAGGAATAGGAAGGAGTTAGGGTTTAGGTAGAATTAGGGAGAATTTAGGGTTTTGAGATTACAAATGACCATTGATGCTTGTAACTTAGACTTAGCAACCCAAAACCAAGATGAAGGACATGCACTTACTTGTAATAATGGAGAGCAAAACAAATTTGAGTTCTGTTGCAAGATTTGGAGGTTTTTGGTCACTTATGGGAAAAGCGTATTTCCTTCACTTAGAAGCGCAATGCCAAGACAAAATCACAGTGCCTGTGTTGATTTGCATTGGGAAATTTTGCCAAAAGCACAGCGCCAGGTCAAAAGCGCAGCGCCGGTCTCCAAAAGGCTAGCGCCACTCCAAGAAAACTTTTGACTGCCTTCCCAGTGTTCAAATTAGGCATGGGATAGCTAGTTGGAAATATTGTCGAGTCTAATTTCCAAAAAATCTTTAATTTTTCAATTTGGAGTTCATTTTCCCTGTCAAAAGCTCAATCTCCCAAGACTAGTCAAAATGTGCAGAATGAGGTTGCCAAAATGCAGAGTGATGTTGCAGTCAACTTTTTAAGGTCTTCCTCAACTCCAAATTGAGCTCATGATAGCTAATTAGAACTCTATATGTGTCTAGTTATCATTTTACTCATCAAGAAAGTCATTTGGTGACTCTAACTAGGAGAAATCTTGATGTTCCCAAAATCACTCCAGAAGTGCAGCAACTCTCCTGAGGCAAATGATGTTTTGGAAATTTGTCCCAAACCATGAGACATGTGTAAAAACGGAAGGAGGTTTTTCTTCTTGAGTCTATTATGGAAAAAAACCTCTCTCACTTTTGTCAAATTCATCTTTTCTTTCTCATAAACATCATTTTAATAAAACCTATCCCGATGTGTGGAACAGGGGATTTGTAGAAATGAAGGGAAATGAAGGGGATGAGGGGCTTCTAATTTCTTGAGAAAATTTTTTGGAAGTAGGGAAGGATGTTAGGAATCAAGGGAAAGTTAAATTTCAAGGATTGAGTGAGGGGAAGGGGTCCAAAAGGGCAAAACACGGGCCTAACCTAGAAAAGTGTCAAATTGTAGCAATAGACTAGGGTTTGTGGGAAAATGATGAATTTGAGGCATATCAGTGATGGGAAGTGTTTAAGAAGGTATATTAAGGATAGGGTAATGTGTATGAGCATTAGGATACAAGTTTTATTGATTATTTGACCATCCAAGAAAAATTACCTTCAAAACCCTAGGCGCGGGAAATGAGCCTTACCTAAGTACAACTAAAGCATGAACAAGGTGTAAAATGACCCATTGGAACCTGAAATGATGATGAAAACTCTTTGAATGATGGTACACTCAGTCGAATGGTGACATGAACCAATACTTGGAAGAGTTTGGAAGGAGTGAAAACAAATCCTAGACCTAATACCCAATGACCAAATGTTTACTTGAAGACTCACTGAAATGAAAAAATTTGACTTTGACACCCTAAGACCACTCTAAGAGCATATTTGATCACTAGTGGAAGTATGCAACTACTGACTCTAACAGAGGGCTGGGAACCCAAGACAAGAATATTCCTAGAAGGTCATACTCAATGAACATTCAGGTGGGTATGTACCTTGAGAGACAATGATGGAGGTGTCTACCATCATTGGTCTCACCAACATTGTGATCTGGTCTATTAAAATATAGTGTTTTTAGTCAAGGCCTTGCTATGTGACAATGTTGGTCATAACGATGCTATACAGATGGATTACTAGTCTAACTCTTTTTATGAGATCCCTTTAGTCTTGAATAGCCTTGTACCATTTAATAGATACCTCCCTAGTTAAGATGGAGTGTTGAAGAAAATGTAACTAGGTTCGGTTTTCATTATGACTTGCAATTATAATATTATGTAAAAGAAGAAAAAATATTATTCCTTGCATCATGGGTTTCATGAGAAAGGTGTGTTTACCATAGGTCAAAGACTTCTTCTTGATGTCTTTAGGATTTTATGTCTCATCATAAGTATTATAAAATTTATAAGGTCAAAGGATTACGCTCCAAAAACAAGTGTCACTATCCTCGTGCAAGTTGGCTCTACAAAAATATAGTGATCTCCTTGATGATATGTCGGCCTAGCATTAAGGCACTCAAGTCGACTTAATGTACCATAGTTGATCGATATATATATAAGGAGAAAACATTAAGTCAATAAACAAGTCTTCGGATAAAATTGATAATACAGTGAGTGAAGAAGATATACATACATAGTGAGCAAGGGTAATATCTCGATGAAGTCTCTACATATATATCGTGTCAAGATCTCGGAAGTCTATACATAACTCTCAGAGGTATATATCTGCAATAGCTCTCCAAAGTTTATACAGAACTCTCGGAATTATATATATCCACACACAGTAATAGCTCTCGGAAGTCATAACATTTCTCTCGAAGAACTATATATATATATATATAATATATATATATATTATATATATTATTATATATATATATATATATATATATATATACAGTGACTACTTTCGGCATAGCTCTTGGTGGTGACTTGTCTGACCATTATCATAAACAAAGAGCATGAAGGACTATCTCATGAATGAAGTAATCTATTCATGAGCAGAGAACTGTGGTAGTCGAGAAATAAGGAGCCGATGACTATGACTAGACAGCAAAGGTATAAGGATACCAAGAACTAAAGGAGTACAATGATATCAAGTCTATAGACTATGTTATAGACCAAACAATGCAGAGGATAGTGAAAAACATCTTGAAGGTAATATGGTGTCAATTTTGTCAAAGTTCTTGGTATTCATCATCTAAATATCTATAAGAAGATATTCAAGGGTTTTGCTCTCAAGAGGAGAGGTTTTTCCTTGGCTTGGAGCCAAAACTTTGTGTACATGTACTTTGTTGTTTTTCTTGTTTTGATAACTGTTTGATGATTAAATAACAAGCAAACATAAAGAAGTTAACTCAAGAAAATAAAAGACATCACAAGAAGTTGTCAATGATGGAAAAATCATTAAAAATTTTCCCTAGATTCTTCAACAAAAATGTCCCACTATATCATAATGTAGACAATCATAATAAAAAATCATTACACAATTGAACCCAAGTTCGTGATGCAAGAACATATAGGAAAACATAACTCAAGTCGAAACAAAGAAGCAAATGAAGGGAAATGCATCCACTCATCATGAAGCTAAAATAAGACTATTGAACATCAAATTTATGTTCAAAACACATCGGAGAACAGAAGCTAATCCAAAAGCCCAAAATATAAGCAAGCAAAGGAGAACACATTTGCCCATCATGAAGCCAAGTTTGTGTTATACAATCCTAGAGATTGAGAGTGGCAAATAAGTTATCCTGCTTCTAAATAAAATCAATTTTCATGGGCCTCCAAACATTTATATTATCACCTCAAAGGTTGAATAGATTGGCCATTTCAACTTTAAATAAAGAAGGGTTGCATATTCATAAACAAAAATGTGGAATCAGATTACCTTGGCTTCAAAAATTTCAACATATTCCATGTGCTTGTTGTATCAGATGGAAATGCTTCTTCACCAGTGTCTTTGGGAGAAGCAAAGTTACACCTATGAATCTTGCCTTAAAAGAATGAAGACCTAAATGACATAGATGGTAAAGGGGTTGTGCAAGTAACCAAATGGTTTGTCACACCCATGTGTGATAATGCACTCTAGAAGATACGTATTCAACATCACAATTAGAATGCTTTATATGTTAATGACATACTTGTTGGTTCTCAAATTGTTTCAGAGACAAAGAAAAATTTAAGAAGACATTCACTGATGATCTAATGAACCTCCCACTTTAGGTTTGAGATTGACCCTCTCCAACCCTAGGGGGTATTCTCTGAATTCAATATAGTTTAATAAATTTTCTATGCAAAACATATAGATTTGGCCAAGTTATAGATAAAAGAATATTTTTTAAATAAAATAACGCTTAAAGAAAATATAGGTCGTAAGGCTTACAATATGTGAAAGTTATCAAATAAATAAATCATTAATGACTAAAAATGAAAATTTTAAATATGCATCATGATCCATACTAAATAACGTGGCTAGAAATGAAATTAAAATTAGAATAAAAATCAAATAGAAATAAGTGAGTTAGAACATGTTAGCTTATATACATCCAATTTGAATGTGCAGTAAAATCATATGATATCATGTACTTATAACATTTTAACCTACAACAAGTCTGTTATGACTCCTTCAGATCTCCAAGGTTGAGGAAGGGTCCAGCTGAGGTAACCACAAACCAATGTTTAAGCTTGGTAGCTAGCCCTACCAAGCCAGAGAGGGCTCTATCCAATGGATCACAGCCAAGAGGGTTGGATAGATTAGGGTTTTAGGCTAGGTGTAAAGTTCAGAGGGTTGGTTGATTTGATTTTGGTTGGGTTGTTGAAAGAGGGTTAGGTCAAAAAGACTAGGTCATGGCAAATGAGGGTATGATTGCAAACATCTGATGGAGCAAGGTATGTAGGCACTCAAACACTTTAAGGTTATGAATTGATATGGATAAGGATGGTGAGGTGCTAGAGAGAGCAAGACAAGCATGTATTCTTCCTAAATTGAAGAAACTAGAAAAACTATGTAGATTTCCCCAAAACAAAGCATATAAAATGTATTCTGCTTATCAACTTGAAAATCAACATATCATAGAAGTGAAACACAATATGGGAGTACAAAACATTCAAACATATGCAACATAAGAAGAAACTAAGTCAAAATTCCATACCACATGTATTCCACCAAAATAGCTGCAACTCATTCATTAAAGTATGCCAAATACTGATTACACTAGTGTCTCTGATCAATAGCCAAACATCCAATTGATTCCAACATGTGAAATGACTAAGAAAATACATAATAGAGGCCTTAAAACAACTCATCCTAGCCTCAGGAGTCGAATCCATGAGAGGAGGAGAAGTTGCAAGAAAGGATGAATTAATAGCTGGAGTATAGGGTAGTCAAAGTTACTCATCCCTAACTTCAGCAAATTGATTTATTACGTGCCTTGTAGACCATTTACCTAATGTATTTACCCTAGATAATAGTAAAAAACATAATAATTACATCATCTTGATCAATTACATGAGTAAAACATCAATTTCCCCAAGGTGAAATTCAATTTAGAGTGAAACAGTGAAAAATGTAGAACACTATCAAACATGCCCTTGAACTTTCAAACGCGCCATTTTAGTGTAAAACGTGCCCTTCAACTTCAAGGTTGTTTTTGGATGCCTTCCTGGTGTCTAAATTTCCTCCAAGATAGCTCGTTGGAAAGCCCTTCGAGTCTACTTTTCAACCATGCCTTAATTTTTCCATTTCGGGGTCATTTTCCCTGTAAAAAATCCAATCTCCCAAGACTGGTAAACGCGCCGCGACCAGGTCAAAAAAGAGGCAAAAAGGTGGTTTTTTATGGTTTTTTACCCTCTTGGCTGACCAATTTTCCTCCAAATGCTTAGAAAATGCATAAGGTGCATGTCCTCATCACTCTAAATCCAAAAATTTTGACCATTTGTTCATTGGATGCTCCAAAAAAGAGCGCAACGTCCAAGGTGCTACGTGTTTGACCGTTTCATTGTGCTAAAAATACTTCAAAAACATAGAAAATTATAACTTGCCAACTTTGTTCAAAAATCGTCAAAATTGGTGGGCTGATAGCTAGTCATATGTTTGAGGCATGGAGTGATGCCTCCACAAGAATATCTAGCCTCTTTTTCTCCTCTTGCTTGGTCAATGCTTCAATTTTTGCATGAGCTCCTTTGAGCTTGGCCCTTGCAATTTTGTTTCTCATGGCATAGTACTTTGTCATCCTTCTATGAATCTCAACATCCCTTTTGGCCTTGTTTAAGAGGCTCTCAAGATGACCATTTACCCTCTCGAGCCAATGCTCTCAATTCTCATTTACCATTTTGGCAAATTGCTCATTCAAGGTGAGCTCATTGGCTAGCTCTGCCTCCTTTTTCCTTTGTAGCTCCAAGGCTCTCTTTAGGCCTTTCGTCCTTGGCCTTCTTCTCGGTACCTACTCATCAATATGTTCACCATATTGTCCATATGCCTCATCAAGTAAGGCCTTAGCCTTTTCAGCCTCTCTCTTTGCTTTTCTAAGTTGAATCTCCATGAGCTCATGTTTGACCTCAAACTGCCTATTCTCCTGCTCATAGTAGGAAATAATGTATTTGGCCATTTGCAAGTTCACCTGGAGCTCTCCTATGATTGCATTCTTCTCCTTGATGACAATAAATGTGCTTTCACTATCATCATGCCCATCTAAGTCAACTACTTAAAACCATGCTCTATCTCATGGAGGTCTTCCTCCTGCTGTTGGATCTCTGCCTCTATAACTTTTTCCTTACCCTTCTATACATTTTTTTCCAATGAAGAAGGCAAGGCCCCTCCCACAATCAGTGGGGCAAACACTTACCTATGCCCTCTTTAAAAGGTATGTGCCAAGGAACCTAAACCAGCCCTTTTGGGCTTGTTGCTATCACCATGATCAATATGCTCTTGCCCACTACCTTCATCCCTTCCAGGTGAATGAATGTTATGAAACCAGCTCAAGAAAATATAGAAAAGATAGATCAACGCCTTAGAATTCAGCCTCTTCAAGAGGGCAACCTCCTTTACATTACATAAATGAACAATTCTTGGATGATTCAAATGACAAAACCTCCTTTCTATAAATAGGAGTCTAAGGAGTCACAATATAACCCAGTCGACCTAACAATAATAATATAAAGCCACAAAAATAAAAATAGAGGGATTCTATGGGGCACGGTAATAACAATATGGGGATAATAGGGGCACAAAAATATTAATAAGGGATGCAACTACAATATTAATGGGGTAATCACTAGTATTAAAGGGACCCAACATGCCCCTCTCCTTCAAAAAAGTGTTGTCCTCAACGCTTGAGTAGTTCTGGATGCCTTTGTATAAAATACTCATCCTCCCATGTGGAATCTTCAGCGGATAAGTTCTTCCACTTGATAAGATACTCCGAAATTGATCGATTTCGTAGCTGTCGAGTTCTTGTTTCTGTGACTACTTCCGGTTCCAGTATAATTTTTCCTTCCTCATCAAGTTTTGGCAATATTGTTTGAATTGGGAGCTTGTCGCCTATAACCTTGTTTAAACATGAAACATGGAAAACTGGGTGAAATCGAGAAGCTACAAGAAGCTCTAATTTGTATGCCATAGTACCAATCTTTTGCAAAACCTTGTACGGACCATAATACTTTGGTGATAATTTATTATCCTTCTTACCTTGCTTGAGGGACATTTGCTTATATGGTTGTAGCCATAGGAATACACAATCACCTACATCAGAACTTCTTTGGCTGCGATGTTGATCTGCCTGTTGTTTCATTCTATTCTGTACCAACACGAGGTTATCCTTTAAGAGTTGCAGGACTTCTTGTTGATGTTCGATGTGATGTTCCACTGCTTGAACCTTAGAATTTTCTCTTAAATATGATGTGATGGATGGTGGCTGATATCCATAAGGTGCCATAAATGGGGTCATTTTTGTTGTTGTATGGAAGGAAGTGTTATACCACCATTCAGCCAGAGGCAACCATTTGACCCATTGTGTTTGTTTATCAGATACAAAGCAACGAAGATATCCTTCCAAACATTTGTTTACTGTGTCAGTTTTCCCATCAGATTGAGGATGATAAGATGAGCTATGAGCTAACTGAGTACCAAGACAAGAAAATAACTTTGTCCAAAAATTTCTTGTGAAAATGGGATCTCTGTCACTTACAATAATCTTTGGGTTTCCATGTAGCTTTTGAATTGTTTCCATAAATGCAATAGATACTGTATTGGCTTTAAATGGATGTGATAATGCACAAAAGTGTGCATACTTAGTAAGTCTGTCAACTACCACCATGATGACACTCTTCCCTCAGACTTGGGTAAACCTGTGATAAAATCCATTGAAACCTCCTCCCAACGTTGGCTTGGAATGGATAAAGGTTGTAATAGACCCTGTGTCTTAATTGTTTCAACTTTATTTTGTTGGCAAACCAAACATTCCACCACAAACTTTTGAATATCTGATTTAAGGCCATCCCAAAAAAATTCCTTCTTAAGCCTGTGGTAAGTTTTTAAAAATCCTGAGTGCCCTCCTAAGGGAGAAGTGTGCAATTCCATAAGAATCTTTTGTTTTAGCGGGGAATTCTTACAGAGGTATAAGCGATCTTTGTACCATAACGAATCATTTTTCCAGCTAAATGTATCAGACGTACTAGAATCTTGTTGTA
>APFE030433362.1:63829-98437 GCA_000404065.3 Pinus taeda | reverse complement strand
AAAGAGATTTCAAACAATAACTGGTAATAAAGATCATTCAGCTATTATAAGAATAGAAATCAATTAAGATAAACCACTTTGCATAAGAAGTTAGGCAAAACAGTTTTGCACAGTATATCGCATAATAAGTTATTCATATATCAAACATAAATAAATGACTCCACCGTACAGAAGTGCCAAATGGTAACCCATACATTCATGCAATAACATATAAACAATTGAAAACTGTATATCACTTAAAGAATATAAGCAGAAATGGCCAAGAGATAAAAGTACCATTTATGACTAATCTACTCATAAGCTTCAAGCAAAAACGATTTATCTCTACTTGTTCCAACATCTACTAAGAGTACAAAAGTGCAACATCATTAGCAGACATCAAAATGCAAATAAAAAATAAATCTCGATCCATCCATTCATCAAAACCTCCTCTGAGGGTGCAGAAGTGCATGTTCCGAGGACAAGTTTTTGACAAATCTCTGGACCCTTCTCTAAATGCATGAGAAGGGTTTAAATACTGCTAACTAATTAACTTAATTACATAAATCTAGGATACGTTTTTAAATGACCGCCCTTCTGATAAAGCAAAACTATTTCTAAAAATTGAATCTAATTCTAAACTATTTCTGTATTTGCTCCTTAGTGTTGCAAGCACGCAACATTCACCTGGGAAGAGTCGGCTAGTCGCCTTCTGCTTTCGTTTGAGCTATGAAAATAGAAATAACAAGCGCTGGCACCTCTTTCTGGTAGACTAGAAGATATTTTCGAGAATCTTCCTCTGGCTGGGTGTATTCACTACATGTATTCTTGGTAATAACCCAAGTTTCCCTTAAACTGATTCTGCTTTTGCTATTTCGGTTTCCGATTTGCGGATGACTGAAAAAGTTAGAGATTTAACTCTCTGAATAATTTTCTGCATCGGAAACTGCCTCCGTTCTTCATTCCAGGCTTTTCTGGTGTGTAAGCTTCAGGGTTTTTTGTAAACATGTTGCTTTTGTGCATCTTTGACTCTGAGCTTTAGGTGGCCTGTTGACATCAGCATCTGTTGAGTGATACTCTGGAGTCTGTGATCCTGTCGCATGCGGCATCTGTTTCTGAAGGGATTTCTTCTCTGTTCTCCGAGTATTGACGCTTTCCCCTTTTCCTTAGATGTTTCCTGCACATTGCTTCATGTTATTTCTTGTCTTACAATTTATGCAAAGGAAAAGAGTAATGGTAATAAAGATTGACATGAAAGCTTTAAGTTCTTATGAATGCATAATTATGACACTCATGGTGAACTGACTCTTCGAAAAACACAAAACTGTCCTTGCTGAATACTTTGGCGTACAATCATTAATTTCTTTTAAGGCATGCGCTCAATTTTGGTTAATGGACAACTTTCCTTGAATACTGTGCCGAGGAAAATTCGCGATGGGTGATTTCTGTGACTCGCAATCGCAGATCGCAACATCGCAGCATTTAGTCGTTCAGTCATCATGTGCTACTTATGCGATGTTGCGATATGCGACGTCGCATATCGGTCGCCAGAGATTTCTTAATTTTTTCATTTAAGAGCGCTTCATAATAAATGCGATGCAATGAATTTCGCGTCACTTCTTCATAGTTTATTATGCTCATAAGAAAAGCGTTTCATTCTTTTGTCGTGATAAATTTTTAAGGAGTTAAATACAAAAAAAATTCATCAAATGTTTATTTGGGTTTTCTATTAAGGGTCCCCCATTTGCTTGGTGTTATTGCTAATATCAAACAAAGAGGGGGGTTTTTGGTGGCCACAACACCTACCAACCTTCATAGCAGCATGTCCTTCTTCGTCAAGTACACAAGCTCCAGTGGTTTTCTTGCAGAGAGACAGCCTATCGATCAAACCTTGATGCATTCCCCTCATAGGATTTTCATCCGGACTTGATCCAACAGCAGGTTGAGTAGCGCCTTCAAGAATTGCACAAATCTAGAGGGAAACCAACCTTCCCTCTAGAAATTGTGCAATCCTAGTTGGCAACCTGCTAGGCCCTAGAATTGTGCAATTCTGTTGAGCAAGATTCACCCTAAACTTTGCACAATCCTTCCCAGTTGGGCTACTTAGCCTAGAATTTGTGTAAATATGGGCATCAATCAGCTACTCTGCCCATAAATTGCACAAACCTTCTGAGCAGCCACCCCAGCTCCCTTCCAGAAACATGTATTTTCTCCTAGCAGTTGAGTAGCCTCTTGCATGTGTAATTGAGTTGACTGGTTCCCTCTGGGACTGAGAAAAACCAATTTGCATGGAAGGGATGCTTCTCCCAAGGTGGCAGGCAAAGGTATCCCTTGATTCAGGGATCTACTTTCAACAGTTGGAGGTTTAATCCAAGGATCATTTTGGAAACCTCCCACCAAGTGTCTCTCTTCCTAGATTTGTGGCATGCATCTCACATCTTAGATTTTATCAAAACTTATGAACTAGATGCTGCAGAGCTCATTCCTCACATCAACCTTGCAACTCTGATATCCCACATCGCATCTAGGAGTCGTCAGCACATTCAACTCAGTTGTTTTGGGGTAAGCCCACTTTCCATGTCTTATGTTGCATTTTTGGCGATTTTTGTGTTTCACTTCGTATGAATGTTGTCTGCTTGATTTCAATGAGCGCTTGTTTTCATTTTGATACATACTAGTTTGTACTAGCACTGTTTCAATTTTTGTTCACATCTCACTGCCGTCACATGCATGGAACTGTTTTCATGAACGACCGTCGATTCAGTGACTCACCTCACCCATATGCATGTTGTTTCGTTTTACGAATTTGTAATTCAATGTTTGCATGCACGATCATTCGCTCATGATTACACTTAGTATCACCATGCATTCACATTCACATTCACTTTCGGTTGCCCGTTAATGAGTCTGGGTAGCCTGGTCCGGGCTCTGCCTCACCAAGACAACATTGTGGAATCCTGAAAAGGAAGGATTTGTATTCCTCTCAGGAAATGCACATTTCTTCCCAGTGACTATCCTCTAGCCTTGCATTCCACAATTCTGAAGGAAAGTGACTGCTGGCCCAGCAAATTGCACAATGTAGTCACTGAGTCTGCAACCATTTCCAGCTGAGATTGTGCATTGTGTAATTCCAGCAGTCAGCAACCAAATTGGATTGTGCATTGCGCAGTTCTAGAAGTCAGTTAGCCTCCCAGCAGCCTAGACTATGCCTTGCATAGTCTTGGCAGTTAGTCTCTTGACCTCCCGGTGGAAATTGCACAACCTTCATGATCAGTCACACAAGTATGTTGCAAGTCAGTTCTCAAGTTCATTTTGGTTTTCGACTGACGAATTTCTTGCCACGAGTGTTGCCATGTCTCCAAGTATCGCATGTGTTCATCTACCTCTCAGCAATACATGTACAATGGTTTCCAAGAGAGTAGAGTCGAAGACACTGTTCAGAGCACACTTAGGGATGCAGTCGATCAAGTGTATATGGACTTGCCTACTCATGAAGACATCAAGTTATTCGTAGACAAGGACATCAAGATATGGCGGTAGTAGCATCACAGTGAGAAGCATCATGAACAATAGCTGAAGGCAGCATACCAGATGCAACAAATGCAAGAGGAAGGTTGTTGACAACACAGAGGTGAAACAAAGTTGCAAGCTCAAGCAGATCCACTTGTGGTGAAAACAACTTTGGATACTCAGGCTATGAGGTGATAACGTGACATGAAGATCATGTAAAGGCAGAGAATGGAACAAAGAAGGAGTTGCATGTGCTCAAGAAACAACTCAAGGAAGAACATGAGCTTCATAGACAAGAGAATGAGATACAGCAAGAACAGGTACAACAATGGGTGCAACATGCACTCACAGATGAAACTGCACTTGTACAAGTTAAAGATCCATCCCAGCAGCTAGCACAGAGAAGAGATGGTGAGTAGTTTTTGTGAGTGCATGCAAGTGAATTTAGTATCATGCATGTCATTGTGCGCACGCATTCAATCCCACCCATTCAGCGCACTCACCGAGGCAAAGACAAGAAGCAAGTCCAGCTAGAGTTGAACATGTAGTTGACAGTTGATGCACATGACCACCAAAACAAACTGCAAGATCAACACAGACACTATGCATCAGTGTGTTGTCATTTCGACGACACCTAAGAAGACCATGCACATGTTAGCAGATGAGTTGGATGGAGGAGCCACACCAATGCACCCAGATGCAACGGAGGCAAGAGTTCACCTCAGCAAGACGTCACCATGGAGCGCATGCTTACCATCATGGACAACCAAGCTTGGCATCAACTCACCACCTTCACCATCACAAGCATGTCAAAGAGTTGGTCTCATCACAACGGACTAGGTGTCAGTGATGTCTTGCATGGCTTGCTCAAGCCATTTTGTCTCACATAGGCACATGTGCATTGTAATGTAATGTCTTGTCAAGTGGAAGTTCAAGTGTCGATAGTTGGATGTAACATTCATAGAGTAGATGAAGAGTCATGAGGGTAGGTGAATTGTCACAAAGGGGAATGTCAAGGGTCACCCCACCCTTTGTTATAAATAGAACCTCATAACTCATTGTAGAGGCTTTTGGTCAACCAAGTTTCAGGTAAGACTATCTTGGAGAGAGCTTGGACAATATTGTAACGAGCCATGGCTTCTCCACTATGCAGAGCTATTATATATCTTTGGAGGAGTAGGCGGTTGTGGCTGTAAAATTCTGCTTTCATGAATAGTGGTTATACATGGATGTATTGTATGACTGGAACTTACACTTAATATAATAGAGCCAACGTGTTTCATGCATATGTTGTATTGTATTCTATGCTATCTGGTTTACTCTAAATGATATATGTATTTGTTTGCTTACACAGGCATGTATGGATTGTTCTGTATATGTATGTATGAATCTTTCTGAAATGTGTTGTTGGTTTAACCATCACTTTGGATTGCTCGCTAACTTGATTTCTAGCGTGTGATGCATCTTTTCTCGTGTGTTCCCTTCCAAGCCATGTACTATTACAGGTTTCCATGGGGTGCATTCACCTCACCCTCAATGTGTTAGAACCTCTCATGCACCTTCCTTGGCTTGCTACAACTGTCACACCCTTACTACCAATAGAGACATCTTACTTGCCTCTGTGCGAAATCACGGTCAAGGCATTACCGTACGACCCACTACTGGGACTCCTACACCAAATGGTCTGATCTCTAGTTGGGAGTTCTTACTGGGGAGATCCCCTTACATGTTGGCGAGTCTAGCACTGTCAACAATATGATAAGCCTCAATCACTTGAGAAGGTCATTGGGAAGTTGAAGCACTGTTATGAGCAATCAAAACATAAGACAAAATCTTAGCAAGGTTGGAAAGGGAAAGACAAAGCTAAATGTAAATGGAAGCCAAAAAGAACATGAACTCAAAATACAGGAGAGAAATAAAATGTTGCACCTTGCAAGAAGTTTAATGGGTCACAACATGGAGGGTAGAAAAATAGAGGTGATGGTAAAGGATAGTTGTAGTATTGGATATGTGGCAAGGAGCATCTCAAGAAATATTGTCCGCAAAATCGGGGTGGTAGGACTCATATTTACAGTGAACATGACGAGCAGATAGTTGGGCATGTTGGGAAAAGCATTCTATAGATTTATGTAGCGCTGGATAATAGGAAGGAAAATATCCAGACATCTATTATCAAGATGGATGGTAAGATTTGTGATAAATTCATTTCTATTTTGATTAACCCTAGATCTAATTATAGTTATGTTAGTCCTTACTTGGTGGATAAATGTGGTTTGAATAAAGAAGTGCATGCATAATCTTGGTTAGTGTAGCTGGCTACAGGTACAAAGAAAAGAGTTCATCATTGGGTAAGAGATTGTGCATTCGAGTTGAGTGGTATACCTACCTCAACACATTTGAATGTACTACTATTGGGATCATATAGTATGATTTTGGGTATGGACTAGTTGTATATTAAAAGGACCAAGGTAGATTGCTATGAAAAAGCTATTGAATGCTTGGATGACAATGTGGAACAAATAATCTTGCAGGGTAAGAAGAAAGATACATTAGTCATAATGGTGACAACTATGTAGGAAAACCGTAGTCATAGAAAAGGGTGTGCGTTATTTGCAGTGCATATTTGTAGTGATAGAGGTAAGAATGTTGAGGATGCAGAAGTTACGAAGAGGTACCCGATCTTGCAGCAGTTTCAGAATGTGTTTCCAGCAGATATTTTAGAGTTGTCACCTCACAGAGAAGTGTACTTCTCTATTGAGTTGGTGTTGAATTTCCATGATCATGGGTTTAGGATAGGATCTTAGAATCTCTGATGCTACCAAAATGAGAATATCAACAAAAGCTACTTTGCACAATAGAAAATATAAAGCAGTAAATCACATATGCATAATTATAAACAACTTTTTACAAAATATTGTACAAATATGTACAACAACCCAATATTCGTTATATTAAACAAATTTAATAATATAATAGTCTAGGGATCCCGTGCAAGGGATACAAGATACAATCAAAATCTCGTTGCAGTCTCTATGTCGTATCTCATCCTGCTATTCCTTCACTTCAGTTATACTCTCTAGTTGCCCCTTAGTCCATCAAGAGACAACACATAGAGTCTTCAGGGGGGTTGCCACCTATCGCTGCTGCAAGTCACATCTGCTACAATGAACACGACCTGATCCAATATGCTCTGCTAGGCTGGCCAACACCTAAGCTCCAATATGCTAATCTACTAGCTTATTTCTTCCATAAAAGAGCTACACATTATTCCCAATCCTTTATCCAACCTTTAGTTTTCAAGCTATCGTTATGACTGCTTGTCAAGGGATACTTTGATCACTTTCTTGTTTCCCTCCACCAACCATTAAGTTCTCAATACATCCAATGTGAAATCTTCTCCTATTTAAGGTTTTTTAACACCCAAAAAAACCTTAACACATGGCTCCCATAGGCCACAACAAATCTATTCACACTAGGACCATCTAACTAGCAAAAAAATCAACATAAAATCAACATCACCATAGTTCAAATCTGCTGTCAAACTGCAACTCCTACCTACGGAAACTCAACCTATACCCAACTTGCAAAAATGAACTATCTGTGGAAACCCAGTCTATGGAAATCCACTACCTGTAGAAACCTAGTCTGTGGAAACACACTACCTGTGAAAACCCAATCTTTTAAAACACACTGCCTACAGAAACCCAATCTATGGAAACTCACTGCTTGCAGAAACTCAATATACAGAAACGGGACCTTCCTTCTTCTAGAGCTACGCCTACCTCTGAAGTTGATATTCTATGTTTTTTTCACATTTTGATGCTAAAATTACTTGACATCACCTCTTATTTATACCAAATAAGAGTTATCAATGACTTCATGAAGAGACATGACTTTTGGGTAATTTCACTTCATGCCTACATGACTTGAAAACCCAAGAATTCATTGTTAACTTCAAAAATTCATATCTCATCAAGGACATCTTGAAATTCGATGATTCTTGAAGAATTGGATTCTCCTCTCTATCATCTATCATATCCATCCATCTCATGTCCAAAATTCTCCCTGGGTTTGGCCCAAATGTCGATGGGTGCAAAACTTCAACCTTGGGTTCCAAGCCCTGAAGTGACTCTTGTGGCGCTTCACCCTCCAAACTCTGAACCCTAAGGCTTGGATTACCTCCCAAGCCACTAAAAAATAAACACTCCATCTTAGCGAGCTAGGTACTTCCAAGGTTAGGAAGTAACTCATCGTCATCATCACTGCTCACAACACTCACCCAACTCTTGGCGCTCACAACTGCAACAATCCCTGTAGTGTCAACTACGCCTCTCTCGGAAGTGTCACTATCACTGGAAGAATCTTGCTTCTTCTTCTTCTCCTGTATCACTTTCTTATCCCTCCATGATTCCTTCTTGGTAGATGTAGAAGCACCCTTTCTCTCCACTGACCACTCACTCTTCTTGGGCTTTAAAGTCTCCCTCTGAACTTGCAAACTCTTGCTAGAACTTGACTCCATCTAAGCCTCTAGAATCTGTACCTTCTTTTATGGAACCTGTACTTGCCCCTTTGAAGCCTACACATGCACTTTCTTCTTTGGAATATTTACTTGGTTCACCTACTTCTTCTTCCCATGATCCATAGGCTTGCCCATCAGGATGTATATACCATGCTCTCTAACTCTAAGCACAATACCTATGGAGCTAGAGCCTCTGGGCTTGTTTTTCCTTCCCATCCCGTAACAAGACCTCAAATCCATTCTTCTCAATCATCGAGATAGATATCATGCTATATCTAAGCCTTGGTACAAATAATACATCTTGGACCTCCATCACTCGTCCTATCTCCATCCTGAATGGCACAACTTTCGATCCTCGGATCTCCTCTCGACTCTTGTCACCCAACACCATGTGAAACTTCGAGTCCCATTGAGCTCTCAAAAACCTCCTATGACCTTGTTATATGTTTTGACACACCACCATCCACATACCATCCATCCTCATTGATAGCACCCTATGATAAATGAGAGATCATGGCAAAGTCCTACTCTTCCAATCTTCTGGTGAGAGTATCTATCTCAGCAAAAGTGGAAACATTGATGACCTGCTTTATTTTCTTCTTCTCCACATCTCTCATCTTCTTCTTCATTAGACATATTGATGAAAAAAGACCCATCTTGCCATAGTTAAAACACTTGACTTTACTCAAGTCCTTCTTCTGCATACCCTTCATTTGTCCTGCAAGTTCCATGTCATCATCTGAAGCCTTCTTCTTCAGATGAAGGTCATCATCTCACAACTCTTCCAGAATGAAGTCTTCCCTTAGCCTATTCCAGTCTGGCAACTTCTCTTTGGAAACAATCCCTTTGATGAAGGGCTTTTATTCCTTGGTGAACCCTTTCAAAGCAATCTGAAATAGTCACATCGACGGTAACAAACTCATCTTTGACTTGAGACAATATCGTCAGATACGAAGTCACTCCTTCACCCTATATCATCTTGGTGGACTTCAAATTATCCTGCAACACTAGTACAAAGTTCTCATTCTTATTTTGGAACAAATTCTAAAGCTCCATCCACATCTCATGTGTAGTGTTCTTTCTAGACAAATGAGGTATTGGGGGATCCTTCACACCATCAAGGGTGATCAATCTCGCCCTCGTATCCAAATCCTTGTACACTTCCAACTACTTTTGGTTAGTTGGATTCTTGATGGATTTCTCGATAAACTCCCAGATTTTGTTGACCTACAAGACCAACTTGATCCTTTCCTTCCATGGACTATAGTTGGACAATCCTTCCAACCTATCCTCATACCAAAAACCAACCTGCAAATTTGACATTGTAGTGAGCCCTTCACCTACATTGTGATTGACTCCCTCTTAAGTTGTACTTTGTTGTGCACTCTGATGATTCACTATCTTCCAAAGTAGCTCAGGCACACTCTGATACCATGTTGAATTCCCACGATCTTGGGTCTATGATAGAATCTTAGAATCTCTGACGCTACCAAACCAAGAATCTCAACAAAATCTACTTTAAACAATGGAAAATATAAAGCAGTAAATCACATATGCACAAGTATATACAACTTTGTACAAAATATTGTACAAATATGTACAACAACCCAATCTTCGCTATATTAAACCAGCTAAATAATACAATAGTGTAGGTCTTCCATACAAGGGATACAAGATACAATGACAATATCGTTGTAGTCTCTATGTCATATCTCGCCTTGTCGATCCTTCACTTCCATTCTGCTCTCTAGCTGCCCCTTAGTCCATCAAGAGACAACACATAGAGTCTCAAGGAGGGCTGCCACCTATCGCTGTTGCAAGTCATGTCTACAACAATGAACACAGGTTGATCCAATCTTCTCTTCTAGGTTGGCCAACACCTGAGCTCCATTTTGCTAATCTAGAAACTTCTTTCTTCCATCCAAGAGCTATACATTAGGCTCAATCCTTCACCCAACCTTTAGTTGTCAAGCTATCATTATGACTTCTTTTCAAGGGCTACTTTGGTCACCTTCTTGTTTTTCTCCACCAACCACTAAGTGCCCAAAACTTCCATTATGAAATCTGCTCCTAGTTAGTGTTTATTATCACCTAAGACAACCTTAACACATGGATCCCATAGGGTGCAACAAATCTGTCCACACTAGGACCATCCAACTAGCAACAAATTCAACATAAAATCAACATCACCATACCTCAAATCTATTGTCAAACTGTGGCCCCTGCCTACGTAAATTCAGCCTATACCTAATATGCAGAAACACACTACCTACAAAAACCCAGTCTACGGAAACACACTACTTACAAAAACTTAGTCTGCGAAAATGCACTACCTACGGAAATCTAGTCTACGGAAGTGCGATGGTTGTGGAAACCTAATATATGGAAACTCACTGCCTGTGGAAACCCAATCTATGGAAACTCACTTCCTGCGGAAATCCAGCCTGCGAAAACTCAACCTACCTTCTTCTAGAGCTGCAACTACCTCTAAAGTTTATCTTCTACGTTTTTTGCACACTTGGATACTAAAATGATTTGACATCACCTCTTATTTATACCAAAATATAGGCCTCAATGAATTCATGAAGATACATGAATTTTGGGTAATTTCATTTCAAGCCTACATGACTTGAACACCCCAGAAATTCATATCTCATCAAGGACATCTCAGAATTTGATGATTCTCAAAGTGTTTGATTCTCCTCATCGTACTCTATCATCTCCATCCATCTCATGTACAAAATTCTTCATGGTTTTTTCCCAAACATCGATGGGTGCAAAACCCCAACCTTGGGTTCTAAGCCCACAAGTGACTCTTGTGGTGCTTCACCCTCAAAACCCTGAACCCTAGGGCTTGGAGTACCTCCCAAGCTACTCTAAAATCAACAATTAGTACCAACGGTAGCACCAACATCAAAGGCACCATATAGGATGAGCACACCATAGTTAGTAGAGTTGAAGTTGCAATTGAAGGAAATGCTTGAAAAGGGATACACTAGGCCAAGTGTATTGCCTTGGGGTGCACCAATGTTGTTTGTGAAGAAGAAGGATGGTACTCTCAGGTTATGCATTGTTTATAGGAAGTTGAACAAGGTGACCATCAAGAATGGGTATTCGTTGTCGAGGATTGAGACTTGTTTGACCAAATGAAGGGAGCAACAATGTTCTCGAAGATTGACTTGAAACCCAGATATCATTAGGTACGCGTTAAAGAAGAGGACATCTATAAGATTTCTTTTTGGACTAGGTATGGGCATTATGAATTTGTTGTAGTTCCATTTGGTTTGACTAATGCTCTAGCTATCTTTATGTTCTTTATGAATAGTGTGTTGCATCCTTATCTAGAAAAGTTGGTTGTTGTGTTCATTGATGTTGTCTTGATATATTCTAAAAATGAGGAAGAGCATGTCGAACACTTAGCAACAGTATTGAAATTGCTGAGATAACATCAATTGTATGCTAAGCTCAATAACTATAGTTTCTTTCATACATAGGTACACTACGTGGGGCGTGTGGTTTCCAAGGAAGGCACAGTAGTAGATCCAGAGAAGATAAGAGCTATTGCCCGGCACTCTATGACAGGGGTAGATGGGTTCTTGTAGTTTTTTGAAAACAATGGAGCATTTTCTTCTTGGGTTTATTTTTGATGTTTTGAACGCTCACATCTTATGACGCACCTGGAGAAGTTCCTGAAACCATTGTGTAAAATAACATATATAATGCGCTGAACAAATTACCCACTTACAAGAGGTGTTACCCGCCCAATACGCTTCAGCCCTTCTGTTCCAATCCGAAACTGCCAACATCTGCGATATAATAGCGTACCCATCATTTCCAATCCCAACTCCCATCATTCACAAATAGATCACACTTACCCTCCTCATTCCCCTGATCACTTCCCATCGTTACCAAGCCTTCGTCCCCTTCATCCACTGGGAGGTTCATCAAGAACTTATCTCATATTTCATATCCTATTACGTCACTACAGAGACAAGGTAAGAAATTTGAATGGACTGAGGAATGTACAGAAAGTTTTGAATAGTTGAAGCAGTTGTTGACAAATGCTCCAGTGCTAAATATTACATATCCAAAAAAAGAGTTTGTGGTGTGTACATATGCTTGTAAGAGAGGACTTGGTGGATTCTTAATGTAGGAAGGACAATTAGTATGTTACAAATCACAGAAACTAAATGAGCATGAGAATAATTATACGAAACATGATCTTGAGTTAGCAACGATCATCCATGCATTGAAGATGTGGAGGAACTATATTCTTGGTAGGAGGTTTGTACTGATGAGTGAACATAGTGGATTGAGGTATCTATTTGACCAACCAAATCTGAATGCTAGACAAGCTAGATGGTTGGACACAATCAATGAGTTTGAGTTTGAGATCAAGTACATCAAAGGGAAAGAGAACAAGGTTGTAGATACTCTTAGCAGGAGGATACAGGCAAATCATATAACAATTGTGAGCACTTATGGGACATATTTACAGGATCAAATTTTACAGGAAGGACAACAAGATGATAGGTACATGGAGAATATGCACTGGTTACAATAGGGTATAGGTGGTAAGGATGTGGATTATCATCTTATAACAGATGGTTTGGTCACATTTAGGTACATGATCTATGTGTTGAATGACAGTGACCTCAAGAATACTATCTTACGATAATTCCATGAAAAACCATATTCAGGGCACCCATGATACCATAAGACATTGACAATAATGAAAAAGTTTTTATTATTGGTCGAATATGAAGAAGGAAGTGGCATAGTTTTTGGTTAGATGCTTATATTGTCAACAAGTGAAAGAAGATTGTAAATACCCAAGTGGATTACTACATCCAATTCCGATTACAGAGTGGAAATGGGAGGTTATTTCCATGGATTTCATCTTAGGTTTGCTAAGGACATCTAGACAACATGATTCCATCATGGTTGCGGTTGACAGGTTGACGAAGGTAGCACACTTCATTCCAATGAACTATACTTATTCAGATAATGATGTAGCACAGGTCTTCATCAAATATGCAGGGAGGTTGCATGGTGTTCCAAGGAAGATTGTGTTAGACAGGGATGCTAAGTTCACTTCCAAGTTTTGGCAGGAGTTGTTTGGAGGTTTGGGGACAGAGTTGTCCTTCAGGACAACTTATCATTTGCAGGCAAATGGACAGACAGAGAGGTTCAACAAGATATTGGGGGACATGTTGAGGATGTATGTGATGCATCATTAGAGGAGATGGGAGAAGTACCTTATGTTGGTTTAGTTTTCTTATAACAATGGGTATCAGGAGTCACTGAAGATAAGTCCATTCAAGACACTATATGGGCAGAGTTGTAATACTCCCATAAGTTGGAATGATCTAGTTAACATGGTGATGATAGGACCACACATGTTGGTGGAGATGGAACAAGAAATATAGGTAATCGAGAAGAATATAAAGGCAAGACAGGACATGCATAAAAGTTATGCAGATCAAAATAGGATGTTTAAGAATTTTCAGGTTGGGGAACAAGTGTATTTGCACATCAAGATGAAGAAGATCTCCTTGAGGATTGGATCATGTTCCAAGATGGCACCTCGGTTTTTTGGATGTTTCAAGATTCTTGAAAGGATTGGACCAATATCTTATCGACTGCACTGCCTCCAACAGTGAAAGTCCATGATATTTTCCATGTGTTCTTGCTTAAGAAGTATGTTAAATATGTTGATCATGTGATTGAGTGGTCTATATTACAGGTGAAGCCAATGGTCTATATGGTCAACTATCATGCCAGGGCATCTAAGATAATTGTTTTGGGGGTTTTGTTTTAATTTGGAGGACCAATGTATGAAACAAATTTAAAATAATGATGACTAACCTTTTGAATAATATTAATATTTAAACTGAGGGCTGTTATTAAAATTCACACAGTGATATAGCTTGTATGGTGGTGAGCAAAAATCAAGAGATGGTATGACTATCATAGTCTTCAAATTGAGAATTAAATAATCATAAGTAAGGAAACCTTTAAACTATGTTCAGAAGGTTCAACAAAATATGCTTAAGCTTACAACAAATGCTGATGATATTATGATTTAGAGGGAATTAATAAGACAAACAGTTTATATAATTCATTTTCTTTATAGATGATAACTTCAGAAGCTTATAAGAATAATTGAAATACAATTACTCCTACCTGGTTATCTTTGTAAAGCAAAAGAACATGAAGAAAAAACTGTGAAACAAAAATAGAAAAAACTTACAGAAAAATGAAACTATATGAATCAGAATTCAGAATCCATTTGCTTTTGTATTAATGATTCAGAGAAGTCAAGTACATTCAATGTTTAGAAATGCTTCTTCAAGGGTGCAAACCTTAATAACTCATGAAAGAGAATTATTTATACAATTATATAACTAAGAAAATATCTTGAACTATATTACAACAATAGATAATTACAAAATCAGGAATATAACTTGCTAGCCGATCTAGCACTATTTTGGTGTTGAGCTGTTGATGACTTGTTGAAAAAACTGAGAACTATTGAACTTGAGATGATTGTTCCTGTAAAGGATGAATGCTGTTTGATCACCCTCTAGTCAAGTAAATTAGTTAATTCTTCCCAACGTTTCTTATTTGGGATGGATAACTTATTTACTCTCCTATAAACTTCATCCATCTCTGTATACTTAGTAAAAGTGGGTTTTACCGGAAATATATGCCTAAACTCATCCAAGATAAAAAAGGAATCTTTGAGTGCATTCAACACAACCCTTGGTGTTGCTGCACCTCTTATAGTTGAAACTGAAGCAGCATTAGCACCCACCTCTGTAAGCTTCATAACATAATCCTCAATGGGCATTAATTTGTCATTGATCATAAGCATAGAGGGCAAACCCTTGCTGGTCAAAGGATCTAACCTACTAAAAAACCTTTGAACTATAGTATTTACAGTGCTGCACTTTTCCTCCAACTAAAGGATTAGGTTTTTCTTAGTAATGATCTTATTTACCTCCAGTATAGTTGTTGTCCTATCATTTATACCCAATTCTTCCAGCTCATATCTGTCTTTAGAATTGAGGAACTTGATTATTTCAAAAGCAATCTCAGGCATGTCCTCAAGCTCTTTAGAAATAGTTTCAACAGCTTGCTGAGATTTCTCCAAGAGGTCTTTTTGATCAAATATTATCTTGATATAGGGCCAGGTATCCTTGACTACTTCAGTAATTTCTTCCCATAGAATTTCCTTTGCCAAACCTAGTTTGTTTCCAAGGTATGAATCTTTGATTTCCTTATGCAATGCTTCAATCTGACCTTTTTCTCTCTGCAACTCAGTTGCATGTGAAGTGTCTGCAACTGTTTCATATGATGTAACTCCTTGAGTTCATTTTGAAACTTCTTGATTTCTCCTATCTGAATAGACAGGTTCTGAATAGCTTCAGCAAGCTGTTCAGCTCCTTCTGTTGTACTTGTAGTTGATGTTGTGGCTGAAGTAGAACCCCTCGTTATAGGGATTGTTGCAAGGGGTACTACATCCATTGAAGTTTGAGCTCTTTTGACGGATTCCTCTTTCTCCTTGACCAGTTTCTCCATTTGCTCTTCAATCTATTTTATTTGCATATTTTGTTCCATGATGAGCTTCATCATGTTAGAATTCTAATTTTAAGTTTCTTCAATCTCTTTAGCCATCGGGTCCTCAGAAGCTGGCAGTTTGCGTTGCTTCCTTAATTCTGAGAGCTCAACATTTTTCTTCTTAATAAGTTCTTCTGCTGCATTTATGTTGGAGGGATCATATCCCATCTTCAGCACCAGATCTTCTAAAGGTTTGATCTTTGTGTCCTTTGCAAATGAGGAGATTTTCTCCAACTTGAGATGTGATTGTGTGTTTGCTAAGGTAACCTACAACATTGAAAAACTCATGGCAGTGTTAATTAAAGTGGAAGAAATCATCTGACCAGTTTGTTTGTGCATCTCAATTTGATCACTTGGACGCACATCCTTAAAATTAAATTAAAAAGAGGTCTGCTTCTGATAATGTGCAACAGTCCTAGGCTGTGGAATTTGGGCTTGCAAGAAAGCCATCTGCATATTTCCCTTCTCAGAATCAAACACTGAAAGAAGTCTGGCCTGAGAGCTAGAGGAATGTTTCCAAAACTGGGTGTAGGTGTTCAATTTCAACTCTTCATTCTTCTTTTTAATCTCAGTAAAAACATGAAATATGTCCTCCTCCTTGTCTTTTTGAATGGTTCCACTAGTCTGAATTACCTGCTATTAATGAGAAGTAGTGGAATGAGTTGGGGACTGGGTAGACTATCCACCAGACTGTGTATAGATCATAGTCTCTCCAAGTCCATCAAATGTGGTTTTTTGAGACTCATGTGTTGCACCAACAATCAAAAAGATCCTAGGTCTCTTTTCCTATGCACAATTCTAAATCCTTGGCTGGATTCTTCAGTTGTAGGGGAAGATTGTTCTTCCCTTCCTCTTTTGGCTGTCTTTTCCTATGCAAGTGGAGTTTGTACATTTTAAGTAGAAACTGCGTGCTATTTAGCTTCTTGGAGGGTGTTCTCTGTCCATTCCAACTAATTTTTGTATTGTTCTATTTCAGGCCTAGTTGTGTGGTGATATGCAGTAAACGTTTTCCACCCTGAGTTTAGAAATCACTCCCATTAGGTCATAAGACCAAGTGAAACTGAGAGTAAACTTTATTTCCTTTAGTAACCTATCTACTTCTTCTCTTGCTGCTCTAGTAGTGAAAATGAATGGACTAACCTAAGCTTTTAGCTTGAATTGAGATTTATTCTTTGCTACCACAAAGTGTACTTCATCTGCATTTAACCTTTGCCTAATATATTCTAGTGCAAATATTCTGATGGGGAGGTACTTGGGAAGTTTGTAGGGTGGAAGATCATAGCCATAAACCCTTATTTCTGTGTAGTTTTGGTAAAGATACCAAACTCCCATTGTGGCTTGATAAACTAGCTGCAACACTTTCACAATTTCATCATTGATTCTTGGTACTGGAATGCTGCTCATAAGACTGATAGCTAGATGAATAAACAATTCTATGAACTGTTTATAGGTAAACTCCTATTTTCTCCTTCATTCCTATTGTAGTCCAAAAAATCACTGGTTTTTGGTTGCCTTCCTCATCTAGCTTGTGTAAGGTGAATGGAAATTTGTCTGCCTAAAAATATATAAAAAAATATACAAGTACTGAAGCATACTTGAATACTTCTTCAATATTAAATTGGAAAAATTTCTCATGTATGGCTTCAACTAGGAATTGAATGAAATTATAAATAATAGTAGGTTTGGAATCAACAGAAAATATAGACAAGAAACCTAGGATGGCATCATTAACATATTGATCAGAGTTATAACCAAGCAGATAGGACAAAATAGTGGTGATTTGCTTGGTTCTATTAGGGAACATGGATGAGTCATAAGGAGGGTTTCTTTTAGGTTGATCCAAGTGGATGTTGGTGGCCACCCACCTATCCCATTTTGACCCCCACAACTGTCTCTTTCAATTTTTTTTAGTTTCCTGAATTGTAGCACAGTTTATTATTTTTAGCAGTTTTTCGGGTCCTGAACTTCTGGAGCCATTTTGAGGCCCTAAACGACGTTTTTTGGGAAATCTGGGCGCAACTTGGTTCCATGGACTAATGTTGCCTTTCCCAAAGTGGTAGTGCTTGGATAGATATTTCTAACGAGCTATTGTATGCATCAAACGGAGATCGTATGCCAAAGTTACGACCCCGGGAAATTGATGTACCAATTTACCCAAACGGGGTCCACAATTTGGCCTTTTATCTTAGAGGGTTAGGTTTTGGGATGTTAAGGGTTTTCCATTTTTTCTCAACAAGAAATAGGCCTTCGAGCCTCATTGTAACTCAGTTCAGAGGCATGTAACCGCCACATCTCTTCTCAGAGATAAGCTACCATCGCCCTAGCTGGTTTATTTCCATTTCTGGTTGTAAGCATATTTCAGTATTTTCCATTAATGAAATGAAGTATTATTTCCACTACATCTTTGTGTATATGGTTATCTCTATATGTTGTTGCATTCCTGTTTAAATCTAGATCAATGGTATCAAAGCGATATGCTTTTTCTCTGTTTTTCTTTGCATATCCCCAACGATGTCGGGATATGAGTTAGGGCTTGAACTGGTCAAACCTTTGCAAGACCAGCCTCACAAATCCCAATGGCCTCCCATGGCGGATGAAAAGAAAGATGAGGGGGCAGGAGATCCTATCAAGATCTTGCTCGAAGAAGCTCTCAAGCGACAACGGAACGCGATGATGGAAAACTTTGTCCAGATTCTTCAGTGACTACCCAGAGGTGACGCATCGACTTCCAACAGCTACTCTGGAAATGCCACACCATTTAAGGTACAATTTAATTTTGAAATCCCCATATTCGAGGGTAAAATAGATGCAAATGTCATAAATAAATGGTTAAATCTGCTATATGGGTATTTTTCTGTTCATGAATTTTCGAGTCAGGAAAAGAATGTTTTCGCTCTTCTCAAAGCAGCCCCCATGTCAAGGACTGGTGGGAAACCTATTGCGAGCAGAAGGATGAAAATATAGGCTCACTATTTTCAGCCACACCCACTTAGGATTCATTCCGGGATGCCATCAAGGAGCAGTACTACCCTGTCAAAAGCTATGAGGACAAATACATAAAGTGGACCACGCTGAGGCAAGGAAGGGACCAAGATGTGCCAGAGTTCACAAACATTTTTCATACCCTTCACACATAGTTGGGTATCAAAGATTTTGATCTGCATCTGGTACTCAAATACCGTGGCTGCCTACACAAATACATACAGGAAGAGATTGAGTTCCTGAACATCTCCTCGCTCAGCACAACGTACCGATACGCTGTCAAAATCGAGCAAAAGTTCAAACATAAGAAGTGAGACTTTGGATCTGCAAATCCAAAGCCCAAAGGACAAAGCCAAGGCAGGGTGACACAAGACAACCCGTCGAAGCCACAAGAAAAGAAAAACACCACGAAGCCAAAGAAGGACACAGGAAAGTGGTGTGAGTTCCACAAGGGTCGACTCATAACACAAGTGGGTGTTGGACCAAGCAGTCCCTGGTGGCCGAGTTGAAGGCTTCAGAATCAAATGCATGTTCTAACCCTGAGTCAGAACCCGACAAGGGGAATGGCAAAGGGAAACAGATCATTGATGCAGAGCCCAGCGTCACTGTTGCCACTGCCAAGATCTAGAAGAATGAGCTCGAAGACCCAGAGGAGGGGGAGCATCTTTTCTACTCACAGATGTGGGTGAAGGGTTCACCGCTGCAATTCATTGTCGAGAGTGGCAGCCAAAAGAACCTCATTTCAGTAGAGGTCATGAAGCGGTTGGGCCTACCAACTACACCACACCTACAGCCATATCGTATTGGGTGGCTTCATGAAGGACGAGATCTCAAATTTCGCCAGCAGTACCACCTTCCCTACAGCATCGAACCCTTCATAGACAAGGCATTGTGTGTTATTACACCTCTGGATGTTTGCGATGTATTATTAGGCCAACCATACTTGTGGAGGAAACATGCTATGTATGAGTCAAGGCCTCGCGTTGTCACTATTTCTTTAGATAATTCATGATACAGGATACCAGAGGTAGCCCCACCTACCACCACCTCTTTGATCACTGCTAAGAAAGGCATCAAGCTCATCTCACAGACAAGGAAATTTATTTTCTGTCTGGTTCACTCCCAAAGTAAGGGGAAGATCGTTGCTACATCCATGACCCCCATGAAGGGTTCCTCCACATAGTAGCAGCAGCAAAGGGATACGGTCATGACAGAACACAAGAAAAACTTCTCCTCACCCACAGGGGTACCACACAAGTTTTAGGTGGGCGACAAAGTTTGGTTACATCTACAGAAAGAATGCCTTACAAGATCCCATCAGAAGCTCAGACCACTCCGACATGGTCCTTACAGCAGTACCAAGGCTGTGGGGAACAATACTTTGGAGCATAACATTCCTCCATTCCTTCGCCTGCACCAAGTGTTCAATGTGGACCGTCGTCGACCATGCTTCCCACCATTACTGGACACATCAGAGATTGCTGAACAACCCACCAAAGACCTAGCTCAGCAGAAGCTTCCTCATCTCAGGGAGGAACTCAACGCAATGGGGACCATTGCTCCCTAAGGGGGGAGGAATGATCCAGGTGGATGTTGGTGGCCACCCACTTATCCCATTTGGACCCCCACAACTATGTCTTTCAATTTTTTTCAATTTCCTAAATTGTAGCACAGTTTACTATTTTTAGCAGTTTTTCGGGTCCTGAACTTCCGGAGCCATTTTGAGGCCCTAAACGACATTTTTTGGGAAATTTGGGGGAAACATGGGTCAATGGACTGATGTTTCCCTTCCCAAAGTGGTAGTGCTCGGATATATATTTCTAACGAGCTATTGTATGCGTCAAATAGAGATCGTATGCCAAAGTTACGACCATGGGAAATTGATGTACCAATTTACCCAAGCAGGGCCCACAATTTGGCGTTTCATCTTCTAGGGTTAGATTTTGGGATGTTAAGAGTTTTCCATTGTTTCTCAACAATAAACAAGCCTTCGAGCCTCATTGTAAGTCAGTTCAGAGGCATGTAGCCGCCACATCTCTTCTCAGAGATAAGCTACCATCGCCCTAGCTGATTTATTTCCATTTCTGGTTGTAAGCATATTTCAATATTTTCCATTAATGAAATGAAGTATTATTTCCACTTCATCTTTGTGTATATGGTTATCTCTGTAGTTGTTGTGTTCCTATTTAAATCCGGATCATAGGCAGAGCACTATCAATAGCTAGGAAAAGTTCAAGAGTCTGGGATCTTTTAGTAAAATCTAGTTTCTGATAGGCTTCTATCAGGCTTTCATTGGAAAAAGGAAGGGTTGGTGTAATAGTAGGGGTCTACAACATATTTTCAATGGACTTGGCATTGATTAAATAGAGGATTTCTCTTGTGGGTGAAATGATTTCTCTTTGGTTGGGATCATAGGCTTCATGGCATTTCCTGACAAATTCAAGTGCTTTGTGTATTTGAGGGAAAATGTAGTGGGGAAGGAGGGGGTCCCAAAGTCCTATTTCATCTGCTTGATCAATTAATTGATCTTCTATCCAGTAGTAAATTTCATATAAATCAAATTGAGAAGAAGTCTTAATGGTTTTACAATCTCTATCGACCAGGGGGGTATGATGGAAGTCAACCTGTGGATGTACAAGAGGATTTGGGATTTCTGCAACTTCTTTTCCCTTAGGAGGCATTTTATCAAATGAATTTGCAGACTGAAAATGATAGAAATGGAAAAATCAATCTGAAACAGAGTGATCACAGTAAAAATAGTATGACTGAAAAAGAGACAAGTGGACTTGAATGTTAGCTTTCTTCTGAACAAGACAAAATAACTGCTCAATTGTCGAACCGTCGTTGAGTTGTAAGGAGGAAATCTTGAATGATCAATTTAGTTACAGAAATGCATTGCGTAACCGTTTTCATGGAGGAACAGGGCTTTTAATAGAAAAATTGGAGCGGAGCTATTGAATGAATGGTTAAATCTGCATTAATCATCTAATGAGATTAATTATTGGGTCTTTGGGACATAAATTCCCGAGAGTTATGAATTGAATGAATAACGGATAGGTGGCAGTTGATAAGATGGAAGAAGTGACATGGAGCAGCGGTAAGCAGGCACACATAAACCACATTTGGGAGCAACTTGAGGCAATAAGTTGTTTCGAGATTTTAAGTCCCGAAAGACTAAAATGAGGAAAAGGTGGTTTAAAAAAATGGTTTCGGAAACTGCCTGTTTCAGACCCCCCCTCAGGTCGAAAAAGTTCGGACGACAAATGAGAGTTGAGGAGGGATGTGAGCCATCGGATCTCGGGGGAGCATGCAGGATGAAAGGTAAGGTGGAAGGGATTTAACATGTGAGGTAGAAGTGATGGTGGGGTCACGATTTTATGGCGAATGTGACAATTTTGGGTAATGGGGGAACAAATGAATGAAGTTAGGGTGTCAACCAAATAACGTTGGTGCTTAGAATTCATAGTTAATATAAAATGAAACATCATATGCATGCATTATCCAATGTTACAACTTGGGATAAAATCCTTTAATGCTCCAATTATTTCTCATATGTCTACCTACCCTTTACACTCCTAACATTTTCATTTATTCATTTGAGTGCATTTAGGCTAGCAACTCAATATTTCCTTTTAATGACTAATCTACTTCTATCCCTTATTTCCTCCATTGGCTCAGATTAAACTGTTCAGCCAATTTTATTTTCTACCTATTGACAAACAATTTAAATGAAATCCAATCATGATTAAACTGTACAATTGGATTGTATGAACTGAGTGTGGCATTTAAACAATCTGTACACAATTTTATTTGAAAAACTAAACTATACTAAGAGTAGTGGCATTTGGATTTGCAACGCTTTTAGAGTTTATTATTTTTTACTTTTCTTTCCAACCTAACATTTTATTTTTGCCTCCATTTTTTAGGGCATCTATTCTATCATTTTATTTGATATGGACTTATTCATAAAAATATCCCTAACTTTTTTTATTTAATATTCTTTTTGTCCATATCTTAAATTAACATTTTTTTAAAATATATTTTCATTTTTTGACTAATTGATACTAACTTACCAAAACCAAAAAATGCTACAACACCAAGCAATCTAGAAGGTTAAAGAGAAATGGAAGCACTTTAGGCTTAATGAATCTACATGGGAGATGGCATATTAGCTGCATCCTATGTATTGTTCTCTATTCGCTGGTTGAGCGAATGTTTTTGGCATATGTTTTGGTATATATAAGTATGTATATGGATGTAAATATTGCCATGAGCTATGTTATAAATATCTAATAAGCAGTATGAGTGTCAAGTTATTATGATTGTCATGTTATTATGTTTCTCATATTAGTTTTCTTCTTAGCAGGATGATCATTGTAAATACTGCATCATGCTAAGTTATAAAGCTCCATGGAAAGTGTGTTTTACTTTTTAGCGAAATTCTTGGTTGTAGGTGTCATTGAACACTGAGGACGGTGTCCCCCAAGGGGGAGGGTTTTGAAACAACCTTGGTAAAAAATTCATGTAATAAAGTTAATAAAGAAAAAATAATAACCAAGGTCATGGGATGCTTATTCCAAGCTGAATGTTGGGAAAAAACATCCTAGTGTGGGTTTTCATTTGGTTTATTATGGCTAAGAAAATTAGAAAAGTCAATGGCAAAGGATTTGGAAAGGAAAGTGGAATTAATTGGCATTTTATTTATGAAAATAATGGAAATTAGGAGAAAAGGGAAGTGAAAGGTCATAGGTTGCATATGAGGAGGAAAATTAAGGAAAATAATAGAAAATGAATAAAATAGAGGCCTCATTAATAAATAGGCTTCTTAGGATCAGTTCACTAATAAATAGGCTTCTTAGGATCAGTTCACAATCTTCTTCTTCTTCTTCTTATTTTTTTTTTTTTTTTTTTTTTTTTTTTTTTTTTCAGTTCCGTTTTGGACCTCTCCCTTAGAGCATTAGACATTTAGAGCATTCTTTGAGCACTCTAGCATTGGAGGAAGAAGGCAAAGGAAGGAAAAGAAAGTAAGAGGAAGCAAAATATCTAGCAAGGAAAAACAGGATCAAGCGACTACATTAGGATTACTTGCAGGTATCAAGTTGCATGTATAATTTCCTTGCTAGTTTTGGGATGCATGGTACATGCATGTGTGTTTTTAGTTCTCTTGTTGTCATTGGCATCAATTTTTCCAGGTGTGATAATGTTCTTGAGCCTTGCCTTGCCATTTTCGGATAACCATGGTACGATGGGGTTCTCTTGTTTTGGTTGATATGGATTTCCAGATGGATTTAAAACTGAGTGAGGTGGTCTCAGGACTGACCATAAGGCCTAGGAATCCTAGGGTGGGATATACGATAAAGCTTGATTGTGAATACCCTTGAATGGGCCTAAGAATCCCTTGACCAGTAATGGTAGGATACATGATAAAACCCAGAGGGTGGTGACCTTGTAGGCCTATGAAGCACTTGACCAATAATGGTGGGATACATGATAAAGTTAGGAGGTTGAGAAAAATAAATTCCTCATAGTTTAAGTGAGATATCTAGAGGCATCCATTCTTATATAGGCCTAGTGATATGGTGGGATTGTGGTAAAGCCTGGTTGTATTGCTGAGGGTTTCAGGCCTAGCAATACCTTGGTGGAATATACAATAAAGCCTAAGGAATCCCTGTTTAGTTTATTGTGAGTCCCACATTCATTCTTGGAATATGGCACGAAGGTGATTGGTTGAAAGAAAGATTTGGTTCAACCCAATCTATGGTTGGGTGGTTCGTGTAAGTCCCTGATTTGGTTGGCTTATGCATTCATTAATAAGAGTTCCTTCTCCTTTGGTATTTCATGAATAAATGCACTTGTTCATATGTGGTCTTATGGTTGTTATGACCTTGTTATTTCTATTGGTTATATGTTGGTTATAAGTATGGTTTATAACAGACTTTGGTTATGGCTCTCATCATGGTTTGATTAGTACATAAGATGTGAATGAATATTTGACCTAATACATGATAATGCAATTATTGTGACAAGGCATCAATCCTTCTTTACGAATCTCATATAAGTATGAGACCCCTATGCTCAGATATGTTATGACCTATAAATTTCATATTTGTGATATATTTGACGAAATGCCTCTCATGGTTGTAGGGGTCTGGTCAAGTCCTTGTACCAATGTTTGCATTAGTAGCTTTAATTCATGGTAATTTAACATTTCTAGAATTTTCATGAAGTTCTGGGCAGAGGCCTGAGTCTTGGCCTGAAAAAGTGGCACAAAATTCGGGGTTGCTGGCATAGAACTACCTAAAAAAGGCCATAGTCACTGACATGCCTTGTTGTGGGAGCAACTAGAGGGACTCAATCGCATGTGTGGATTTTGGTGAGAGAAGTTGGGGATCTATCTCATCAAAATGACACTTTACCTCAGGGGTTAGGCACTTGGAAGGGTTGGTTGTCTCTTGAAGGGTCTATAGTTCTCGAGTAAGGTCAGTTTGGGTTTGTTTTTCGGTCCACTTCCCTAACTGTACATGGGGAGTTGAATCACATCATAGTAGCCTCTCATCGCATGTTTACCCCAGTGGAACGATTATCTTGGGTAAATGTGGGAGGAGGGCGTTACATTTAGGAAGCTATAATAGAGCAAAAACTTCATGTCCAATAAAATCAATAAGATTTGGAAGATATTGAGCAACCAAGGAATACATTTGATGAAGAAATTGAGGATATTTCATTGTGCACATCACCAAACCTTGTATATATGAAAGAGACCAATCATCAAGTAAAGAAAGACATACAAATCAAAGATGGTATATAAGACACACAAATATAGGATGATGAAGAAGAGGACTAAGAGGTTTATGACTACATTGAAAGATGGCTACAAAAAGTGATCAAGACAGAGAAACACCTTATCTTTCAACATATCTTGGCACCACATCAAGAAGATCAATTGGTCCTCCATATTCAGGTACATATTAAGTTTTACATCTCCAATCTAAATGTGAACTCATTTGTAACCATGTTACGCATGTGGCTCCACTAGAAAAGTACCTATACTTGAGAAGATGTTTTCTTTTTGTTAAGTGGGGTAGGATAGTGTAGTATGTAATGGATAAAGGAATACACTGACTATCCAAATATTCTAGTACAACTTAGTAGGGATCTAATGGAAGGTATGAAATTGACTAGATCTCAAATAACCTTGTCTCCCCAATTTAATACAACAAATTATGGTTTCATAAGTCTCTAGTAGATCTATGCCATATTCAGTATGTTGGGAAAAACCTTGTTTCCTTATGTCAGATACCTGCAATGAGAATTATCAAGCAAAAAAATTTGTTTTAAAGAATATAGTGCTCATTGATGCTGATAACAACCAATATTTGCAGTGTTTTAACAAGCCTTTGAGTCTTTGGTAACATAATTACACAGTGATAACAAGAAGACCTATAAGTATCAATGGAATCTCAAGAGGTTAACTTGAGTCAACTTGAGATATGAATATTTTTGTTCTTTCTTATCTCATTTATGCAAAGGAAATTGATACCATAAGTATAATATTTACCCACATGCTCCTGGTTTTATCTCAATTAATCTAGTCATTTTTTGATATTAATTATCCCTACAGTTTCCATTCATTATAAATCCATACACTAGATCCTTGATGCAAAACATAAAATAATGATATTATTGTTAGAATCTATGTCAAGTAAAATGTTATGATGCATTCATGATAAGAGTTGGGAAACCTTCTATGAAAATTCTTTGCATGATGACAATATTAGTCATTGTATTCACAATCACACCTCTAATGAAGTGGAATGTCTCCATGATTTCATTGTGATTTTCTTTCTAAAGTCTTTATTATTGTTATATTAATACCTAACTTTGTAATTATCTCCCATTTATGTATCCCTGTACTATCACAATTATCACCATCCTATGGGATTATTCCCATTACTATTATAATAATTTCCTTTAACCTTGTGATTATCACCTTAAATTACTTTTGTATTCTATGATTATTGTGTACCATTCCATTATGTACCATCTTAGCATTAACCCTCCATTAACTTGCTTCCATATCCTTACTCCTTGCTCATTTTTTTGGTGTAACTTGACATCACTGATAGTTGAGGTAATCATTCCATTTATTAGTGTGTATGGAGTTTGAATGGGTGTTTTATAGTTTACTCACTTGTTCATGACCATTTAATCCCATAGTCTGTTCAAATTAATCACTGAAATGAATTATGATTACCGTTATTCATTGAGTCACCTTATCAGTCTTTGAGGATTTATGGAGAAATTGGAACACGATTTCCATGAGCCATCATCCATGGAGGAACTAGAGTAAATTCTAAAGTGTAATTCCTGTAAGAAAAGGCTAGTAGCAGAAGGGTGACACAATTTCTTTTCCAAATTTCAGGGATTAGAGGATGAAGTTGCTTTATAGTTGACACATGGTTTTGATGGTAAATTAGTTCCTATTAGGGATTTATCATGACTAAAAATGATAGGACCATTTCCCAAGAAACCAATTTGCCTCTGGAAGGAATGAAATGGTTTAAAAATAAGTCCATAAACAAATATTTGAGTGTGCAATTTCTTATGACAGGGAACCAAGAAGTTGATTGGGAAAAGGAGTGTTCGTTCATGGATTAAAGACAAATACTGTAGTATTTTGTTTATTCTTTAAAAGTATCTAACTTGTGAAGGTTGGTACATAGTGCCCTTCTTGTATCAAATTGGGTTATTGCTTCATTTTACTCAAGAACAAAGGATCAATGTTCCCCATTTTCTATGGATAATCTTACAAAATATGTCTCTGAGAGTCTGTAAGGTTGCCAAAAACCCTCATTTACCACTATGGGCCGATCAAGTTATTGATTATGGACAAGTTGAGTGCTAGAAATGATACTTGAGTTGAATTCATGCAATGAAATGGGTTTGTAGCAACTCTTGAAGAACCAAATGCTCAACCTAACTCTGAAACAAAGGAGTCAAGAGCTAGTAAATTATTCATTGTCCTTCATTCATACCCTTAAAGGTCAAGAAGAAGGAAATCTAGTGAAGAGACTCATGTAGCTCAACCACTCGGAGCCCAAACTCCTGTCATTAATCAGAGGATTACATAAAGCATGGGAAAAGCTAGCAAACCTCGTTGTGTTCCTCAGAAAACCTTGGAACCATAAACAATTGTCGATTTAGACCAAGACAATGGAGAAGAAGAGGCAAAAAATCCTCGTACCTCATATAAGGTAATAAACAAATTTCCTAGGGTTGAAGAATTTGTGGAATATTCTTCTCAATTTGAAATTATTGTAGGACAAATGAATACAGATTTTGTTCCCCAATTTAAATATAAGACCCCTGTAGTAGAGGTTGATTTTGTTTCTCACTTTGAATTTGAAACCCATATGGTGGAGAAAACTAATGTGTATTATACCAATAGATAGAGACCATCTAATTTGAATAATCATGCTATATTGAAGATAAAGAATAGGAAAACCAAAAGACTAAAGAAGGAGATTCGAGAGCAACTCATCCTTGACAAACATATTAAAGAGGAGAATGAATGATTGAAAGCACATAGTGCTAAATTGCACTGCAAGAAGGATAAATTGGTTGTCAAGAATAGAAATTTGCAGAAGATGGTTAGGGAATGGCATAAAAGAGATAAAAGTTACACTCTTCATAACATGGAATTGAAGATGAGAGTTAAAGAAGTTGGAACTAGAGGATAGGGGAACTTGAAAATTTTGGTTAGTGCAGTAGGACTCTAGTAGAGAATTGCAGACCTATTTGATCAAATTTTGGCCTATATTTAGAAGTTTTACTTGCATGAGGACATGTAAGATGATCAGTGTGGGGGAATGTTGGGCCTCCATTTTGTATACAATTTCATACATAACTTTTTGTGTGATTACCTATACTTCTACCTAGTTATCATTATAATATCCAATATGCACATCCTTAGACTACTACCTTAACCCTAAGCATGATGAGGTAAATTGCTAATTATTTAGTATATTTCCTTTGTTTTCAATGTTTTAATGAAGTTTACATAAGATTTTACTAATGATGGTAAAATGTGGGGGATTAGTTCTCGTGTTAGGTGAGGGGTTCCTATTCACTCAGTTCAACTCTTTTTTGCAGAATACAATTCATGTTCTTACCTAATCATTTGTCATATGTCCAACAGTTATGGTGAGAATTGAGAACATGGGTTATATAGAGCAAGGGCCTAATATAGTTTTATGTTGTTTCATTTGTGCCTAGGTCCTTGGGAAGAAGCATGAAACCATGGTAAAAAATATGGTCAAACCTCCCTCTATACATTGCAAATCCTCATACATAGTAAATAATAATGATCTTGCCATCTCATCAACAATTCATTTTTCTAGTTCATCAATAGTTTGAAGTCTTCGATCTCATTCATGTGAGTGCAATGATTGATCAAATGAGCTATGTTTTGTAATTATATAATTTGTTTTCCAATGAGATCTTTATACCTAAGTATGGTAGTGTATTTTGTGACCTTTTTCTATGGTCGGAGGTAAGCCAGATCTCGTGAGATAGAGGATTCATATATGATGGCAGCTAGTGTGGAGAAATGTGGTTCATCCGCATTTTGTTCATGAAGACACATATCATCATTTCAATCCAAGTCAGGGATACTCTTTCTATTCTATAGGGATCAAGATCTATATTATAACCTTAAAATGTATGTAACTATTTGATCTCTAAGCCATGAGATCAAAGACATTGATCTTATCCATGGTTGAACAAGATCTTCTTGTAAATATATATTAGACCTTGTAATGTGATGTGGAGGATTTTCTTAATACAATGATACTTTGAGTTCTATCATCTTGTGGTTTTTTTGTTGGTGTATTGTTGATTGTTTTTAAGTAGCGTTATTCCCAAAAAGGAAGGCCCCCCTTCTCAGGAAGCAATTCTACATTTTCAGATGATAGATTTGTAGGACTTTTATCTCAATTGTAATTATGTTATGTCATTCTCATGTGTATTTGTTCTCAACAAGGTTTATTTCTAGAGTGGTTGGTGTCTGATTGAAAATCTCATTAAGGAGACCTACTAAACCATCCTTTTGTTCATGTTCCCATATATGGTATAAGGTGACTTAGTGAGTTCTTAAGATTTCAACTCATCTGTGAGGCAAATAGACCTTAAGAATCATGATTGCATTAATCTCACTTGAACCGACTGAGCCCCATTTACTATTCAAGTTTGAGAAGAAGTGGTGGTTTCTTTGGAATGTTATGCAAGTGTGATTTCAAACACTTTTAGTTTTTATGCTTTCAAGATAGATTAGGATTTCGTCATGCACATATTGTGTCTGTACCTTATAAGTCTATGAGCCCTGGGTTGATGATTAATGTCTGAGGCTTATGCAAATAAATAACTCAACACCTTTAATCTCACTAGAGGAAATGATTTAATTAAGAATCCACCATCAAGAGTAGTTGATCGCTCAAGATACTAGATCAGATCGCACTAGAACATAAACCTTCACATCACATATGCTATCTTGATCCAAAAACATTCACACTGAAATCACATCAAACCTAATGACAATAAGAGACTTCATCCTTGCATCTACACATTGATCACACTCAATCATTCTCGGTCATTATTTGAACTACCTCTCTTAGGAGTCTAGACTACAGGTCGCTTGATCCCATCACTTGATCTCTGTGTTGATTAAAAAACTTGGTTGCATATGTGGTCACACTCTCATGCCTAATTTAATGTCTCTTGTCTTGTTTGGACATACAATATGAGTCCCTCATCCCTCCTCTAGGGTTGTGCCCCTTCCTTTGTTTAGAACATATAGATAACATTACTTGGTCTTCCATGGACATATATTTTTCAACATATTTCCTTACTTGGCTTGTACTTAGAAAGTTGTGGACATACTTAGGGCTTGTTCTCAGGTTTTGCTTCCCTGTAGCTAGGCTTGTGGCCTGTGACATACTCGACCCTGATCCTTACAGATCAAATTAGGCTCCTTTAGGCTATGATTGCTACCTTTTTTGGTTGTAGGTATTCCCTTCTTGTTGAGCCCACACTAGGAAACACTCCAACCCTCTTCTATGGCTAGTATTTATTATACTTTTCTCTTCAATGAATGCTCCTATCAATAAGGCTTTGATACCATGTTGAATTTTCTACATTGATTAACAATAGAAACTAATTTTATGATCTAATAATTACTTCCTAGTGATCTTTAGCTAGATTATCTTATGTCACTTATATCATTGACCAATTATACATAGAAATAATCAATAGTAATGCAACAAAAACAATAAGATCATAAATAAACAACGAGGCATAATATAAACAAATTTTCCTTGGGAAACCCAAACTTGGGAGAAAACCCAACAACTCTTCTTCTAGGAGAAATTTTCTTCAACAAAGTTTACAAATCCAAATTGTCTAGGAATCTATGCCAAAAATACAAGTTCAAACTTTAGCAAAATTTGTCCTCTATTTGCTCCCATGTGTGGCTAATATATAAGAGAGATGATGCTTGAGTGATCAAACAAAGTGTCACATCATATATATATATACACACACACAAGTCAAATGAGTGAATTTACCTCAAGGGACACACCTTTTCATGGTGGGTCCAACTTGCCCCTTTTGAGCCTACATGAAACCAAAAAATATAATTTATTTTATTTTAATTTCCATAATTATTCTAGGCCAACTTAGGAGGCCTCTTGGAATGTAGGAATACCTCCTTATGCTACACAAATAATCAATAGAAAGGATGACTTATACTTCATTTATCATAGGAACACTCATTATGCATCATAGTCTCCAAATAAAAAGAATGATTGGTTCAAGACAGATATATCAATGGTATCTTTTGTTTATTATAACATGGTTTCAAGAAATGCATGTTATGTGGATAGTGGGACATCTCATCCTATGACATCAATCCAATAGTGATTTTATAGTCCAATGAAGCAATAATCAAAAGTAGAGATTGAGATTGGTGATAATGTAAAGTAACTAGTAGCATGAGCTATTACTATTCCCTTCTAGCTAAACTCGAGTAACCCTTTATATTTCAATGATGTCTTGTTTGATCTAGGTCTCAAATAGAATTTGATTTTAGTACATAATTCAGATAATTGGGGTTAGAGAAGGTAATATTTACAGGTTGTAGAGAGAATTTACTCGAATCCTAGTTCATAGAAGCGACAACAAATGTGAGTTGTGGTACAAGAGGATGGAGCACCTACATCATGAGGCATTATTTATTTTTAGGGATATAGTTACAGGTCTTCTAGATTTTAGTATTGAGTAGTACATAATAAGGGTGCATGCTTGGAAAGCATACCAAGGCTTCTTTCCCAAGCAATGAGCATATTTCTAAGGAGATTCTCGACTAGTACATTGGGATGTTTGTAGATTGATGTTAGTGGTATAAATCTCAAAAAACATGTTTTATGATTCTTTCATTAATAAATTCTCTCATAGAAATTGGATCTACTTCGTAAATACCAAGAATGAGGCCTTTAGCAAATTTTGGGAGTTCAATGCCCTAGTTGAAAACTAGATAATGAAGAAGATCAAACATTTGATAATAGAGAATGGGGGTGAGTATACCTCCAAGGAATTTGAGAGTTTGAGTGTTTCTACAAGGAGGAGGGAACCAAGAGGGAGTTGATTGTTCCATACAACCCATAGCAAAATGGGGTTGCAAAATAGAATAATTAACCCATCATAGGTTGCCAAGGTCATTATTCATGATATGGAATTATTGACGTTTCTTTGGATAACAAAATGCAATAAAACAATCTACATTTAGGATTAGTATGCTCATGGGAGCTTGGGGAAAAAGACATAAGAGGAAGCATTCACTATTCTAAAACCATATATGATTCATTTGCACATATTTGACTATCCAATTTATATCCATGTACCAGTGGAAAAAATGACTAACTTGGAACCTTATAGAAAGAATGGTTTATTTGTGGTTAAATGAGAGTTTAGAGGCATATATGATCTATATTATAGACTAGAGAAAGTTAATGACAAAGGATGAGAAGCAAGAAACTCTGAATGTTGAGATAGGGTCACCAATGAATTCAAGGGGAATACAAAAACCTTGAAGTAAAGAGGATGGGATAAATTCTTTTCCACTTATATCAAGAGACCTCAATAGTTCACTTAGATATTGAGGGATGCTTAGGAGTATGTTGAGGCTCCTACGATCCCTTTTATATAAATAACACCTCTAAATAAGTTTCCAATATACATGGAATTCATGAATAACATCATATATTCTAGGCCTTCCAACTTTTAAGAGGTAGCACACCATTAGGCATGATAGGATGTCATGGTGAAAGAGTACACCTCCATCATGAAGATTGATGTTTAGGAAATAGTGTAGTTATAAAATGGGGAAGTTAATATTGATTTAAGATATCTCTATAAGAGAAATCATGTAAGAGTTGGCATCATTGAGATGTTCAAAGCAATGTTCATGGTGAGAAGGTCATCCTAGGAAGGAGTGGAACTTGAAGAAACATTTTCTCTAGTCATTGGGTACACTTCCATTAACAAATTATGTCCTTAGTTTAATTTATGGGATGTAGGATGCATCAAATGGATGTGAAGAAAATTTTTCTTAATGGAATTATTGAGGAAGAAATGTACATAGAGTAACATTAGGGATTTGAGGCAAATAGGAAGGAGTATCACGTTTATAGGCTAAAGAAATCCTTGTATAGACTCAAATGGGGACTGAGAGCATGGTATTCTAGGATAGATGGAAACTTGCAAAGTATGAGATTCACCATAAATGAAGTAGAACCTAGCTTATATGATATATTTGGTCGCATTGATATACTCATTTTAGTGTTGTATGTGCATGTATTATTTCTTCTAGGTGTAACGAAGAAAATTGTGAGGTGCAAAGTAGACATGGAAATAGAGTTTGAAATGAAAGACATCAACATGATGCATTTATTCTTGGTTTTGGAAGTTTGGAAGAAATTGCAAGAGAATTTCCTTGGGTAGGGTAAGTATGCAATTGAGATACTAAATAGGTTTCAAATGGAGCATTGGAAACCTATGGCCACGTCCATGAACACTAATCTAAAGAAGGTAACAAATTCAAATTCAGTGTCAGTGGATTTCACATTGTATAGGTAGTTGATAGGTTCCTTCATGTATTTCGTCAACACTAGACCACTTGAGTTAGTTCATGGCATAATTGAGGAAAAATCATTAAACAGTAGAAAAAAATATACTTAGATATTTTAGAGGCATAACAGAGTATGATATGAGATATCTTGGAGATGGCGAAGTGAGGTTGCAAGGGTATTCAAACTTTTATTATGTAGGAAGTAAAATGGGTAGGAAGAGCACCTTAGGGTGTTGCTTAATTTTGTGGATAACAATGTTATCTTGGTTTAGTAGGAAGACGACTTACATGCTAGTTAGCTCAATAGAGGAAGAATACATCACAACTAGTACTAATAGATGTGAGGCCATCTTGCTTCATAAGTTACTTACAAGATTGTTTGATCATGAGTTGGACCCAATTGTCATTTAATATGGTAAATTTGTATCAAACTCTCTAATAATCTTGTGTTTCTTAATAGATCCAAGCACATAGAGATTAGATGTCACTTCATAGAAAACAATATTCAAAAGTGAGCAATAAAGCTCCAATTTGTTCCCACAAATTAGTAGGTAGTTGATATTGTAATTGAGCCCTTAGTGAAAGGGAATTTTGAACCATTTAGAAACAAACGTGGATTGGTGCAAAATTGTTAATTTTAGGTATGTTCTATGCTAGAGAAATTTATTTCAATTTTCACAGTTAGCTCATATCTTTTCCATATTAGCAATCACATCAGCATTAAAGTAAACTGCAGATAGAACATAAATATAAATTGCAAAAGACAAGCCAAGACAAGAGGACACAAGATGTGGCGCTAGCCAAGGACAAACCC